>PVLC010012926.1:0-42976 GCA_004027655.1 Graphiurus murinus
GGGGGCAGAGTTAGATGAGCAAGACAGACTTCAGCTTAACTACTCCCTAGTAACTAAAAAGCTCTATAACAGATAGGAAGCCTCCATCTCAGGCCATTCCATTTGATAGAGACAGTACAGTAAAGAGCTTATCAGATATAAGTAGTTCTTGCTTTGGTAGAAGAAACAAACAAAAACTAGAAGCCTTCAATGTATCTAGTTTTAAGTCTATAATTTATTTATTTATTTATTTTTTGCAGTCCTGGGGATTGAATCCTGGGCATTCTGCCTCTGAGCTACACCTCCAGCCCTATTTTTTATTCTTTATTTTGAAACAGGGTCTCACTAAGTTGCAGAGGGCCTCACTAAGCAGCTGAGGCTGGCTGCGAACCCGGATCCTCCTGTCTCAGACTCCCAAATGCTGGGATTACAAGCGTGTGCCACCATGCCTGGCAAAGTCTATTATTTTTTTAAACTAGTAATTTAGCCAGGCATGGTGGTGCACTCCTGTAATCCCAGTACTTGGGAAGCTGAGACAGGAGGATGGCAGGTTGGAGGCCAGCCTCGGCAACTTAGCAAGATGCTGCTTCCAAATAAAAAAATAAAAAGATCTGATGATGTGCCTCGGAGGTAAAATACCCTTCAGTTCAATCTCCAGTACCAAAAATTAAACACTTACAAGAATAATTGACAAATGAGAAAAAAGGCAAGGGTCACAAATGGAATTTTAAGTACTGTTACCACAAGTAGATTATGGAACAAAAAGGAAAAATTAAAACAAAGAGGTAGATAGGAAATTTAGTGAAAATTAATGGTAGTTAACTGGGGATTAACTATTGGTGGTGGGGCTATCATGATTAATAATTTGTAAGTAGAAAAAATAACAAAGAAAATTTTGGTAAGAATGATTCCAATGACCTGGGCATGGTGATACACACCTGTGATCCCAGCACTTGGGAGGCTGAGACAGAATGTGAGATATAACACTCCCTGAAATAGGAGACTCCCAGGTTTGAGGCTGGCCTACACAACTTAGTGATACTTTGTTTCAAAAATTAAAAAATGAAATAGGGCTGGGGATGTGGCTGGGAGGTATAATGCCCCTGAGTTCAACCTCCAGTATTATATATATGTATACTATTGTACACATTATTTTGTATGAATTATATATATGTATATTATATATATGTACATATATATGTATATACATATATATATATATATATATAGAGAGAGAGAGAGAGAGAGAGAAAGAATGATTCCAATGTTACAGAGATGAGATAGGAAAACTAAGTATGGATTTTGTGTGTGTACACACATACACATACACATTATATATTTGGTTTATGGTACTGTTATATGTTCGTGACCACAGTCCTGCACACATGTGTGATAGTATCTCTTGTCTGTAAGCATATAGGACTCTGATACAGGCTTATGAAATTCACTATATGGTGCCCAGCACAACACCAAGCTTAAATTGTCATTCGGTGTGCTTTACAACAATGGCCCGATCGTGTTTCTAGATGCAGAATGTTGGGAGAAGAGATGGAAGGAAATGCTAATTAAGAAATATTTTTATGGGAAAATAAGCTTCTTTTACTGTAGCTAGAGGAAGAATTTTAATCAGAAAGCTAAAGGTTAAGGCTTTGGTAAAAGTGAACATAATGGAGTTTAGAAACAGCTTAGAATATGAAAAAGGTGATAGAAGAGGAAGGAAAGCAGAAGTGGACCATGCAGAATAAATAATTGAAGCCTCGCCTTTTAAAAACCTGAGGTCTCATCAAAGAAAAAGGAAAAAAGAGGATTTCAACAACAGAGTGCTAAAGATGGAAAAGAGCCAAAAAGGGCTTTAAAAAAAAAAAGTGAAGAAGCAGTGGTGTATGTTGGCAAAGAGAAGTGTAGAGATGAGAGGAAGGAGAGAATTTATAGTAGAGGAAGCTGGTGTGAAGTTTTCCTCTACAGATGCCCAGCAGAGCATAGAAGGAATGAAGGCCACTGGGAATGAGGCAGGGCTGGGCTGGAAGAGCATGGGGGAGAACAACAGGGCCCAAAGTAAGAAATCTTCTTTTTGCTAACTGACCCAGATTTTCTTCTCTGAGACCAAAAGCAACTGAACAACTTAAGGATCTTTAATATAAATTATAAAGACCCTTAATTCTTAAAATTGTCTTTGGCCCAAGGTAGCACAAATTATAAAGATCATGGCAGAACTAGTGTCAATCTCTAAGATAATACCAAATATCATTTTAGAGTTGACTTTAAAAATCAGACTAACAAATGGCTGTGTTGTAGAAATATGACCAAAGAAGCTGGGTGTGGTGGTGCATGCCTATAATTCCAGCTGCAGGGAGGCTGACGCAGAAGGATCACAAATTTGAGGCCAGCCTCAGCAACTTAGTGAGACCCTGTCTCAAAATAAAAAATAAAAATGGCCAGGGGTGTAGTTCAGTGGTAAAGTGCCCCTGGATACAATCCCCGGTACCAAAAGGAAAAATAAAAAAAGAAATATTACCAGTGAATTAAACAGTTTTAACTTTACAGCCACAAGGTAAATATTGAAACGTTATAGTTACATATCAGTCCACAGAAAATAGTAACCTAATATCTGTAACAGAATTGTGAGTTACTTGTCTTTGTGTACTAGAACTCAATACCCCATCCCAAGAAATATTTTGCTTGGTTCAAAATACGTAAGGGCAAGTTAAAGAACTATGTAGGAAAAAATTAAGGTTAAAAATAGACAGATAAAGCGGGTGCAGCTACTCAAGAGGCAGAGACAGAAGGATCGTAAATTTGAGGCCAGCCTGCCTAGGCAATTTAGCAAGACCATCTCTCTAAATAGACTTTTTAAAAGTAGGGCGTGGTGGCGCACGCTTGTAATCCCAGCATTCGGGAGGCTGAGACCGGAGGATCCAGGTTCTAGGCCAGCCTCAGCTACCTAGTGAGGCACTCCACAACTTAATGAGACCCTGTTTCAAAATAAAGAATAAAAAATAGGGCTAGGGGTATAGCTCGGAGGTAGAATGCCCCTGAGTTCAATCCCCAGTACTGCAAAAAATATATATATATAGACTTTTAAAAATTTTTGTGGTAATGGAAATTGAACCCAGGGGTGTTCTACCTCTGAGCTACACCCCCAGCCCTATTTTATTTTTTTTTTAAATTTTGAAACAGGGTCTCATTAAGTTGTGGGGGCTAGCTACAAACCTCTTGAGTACTGAGATTACCAGTGTGCACCGCCAGGCTCAGCTTGAAATAAAATTTTAAAAAGGGCTGAAGAGTTGGGTGTGTTGGCACATGCCTGTAATCCCAGTACTTGGGAGGCTGAGATCAGAGGATTGTGGGTTTGAGGCCAGCCTCAGCAACTTAGTAAGACCCTCAGTAACTTAGTGGGACACTGTTGCAAAATAAAAATGTCTAGGGATTTCACTCAGAGGTAAAATGTTCCTACGGTTCAATTCTCCAGTACCAAAAAAGGGGGACGGGGGCTGAGGATGTAGGTCAGTGGTAAAGTGCTTGCCTAGCATGTGCAAAGTCCTGGAGTTGGATCCCCAGTATGGGGGTGGGGGTGGGGGGCAGGTGGATACATTGAAGAGAGAAAGCAGCCAGTGCTATACTACTGATAGGAAGAACTAAGGCACTGAGACCTCAGAATTCAGTCCAGTCACCACGAGAGAAGTGGCATGAAAAGCAACAAAGGAAAGTCTCAACACCGCAGCTAATCTTAACAGCCTTGATGTAGGATAGAAGAAATAAGGTAGAAAGCAGACAGACAAGAAGGAAAAGTAACATATAACTTTAATATAAGGACCTGGAGCTGAAGTGCTTCAGCCTCTACTCCACAAACCAGTTCTCTTTCCTGGAAAATCTGTAAATCCTAGAGTTAACTAAGAAAAACTATAATTGCCCTTTGCATTGATAACAAGACAGGTATGGTATTTTGAGAAACCTATAATTTAGGATACTCTCCATCTTATCTCTCAATCAGCTAATGAGGACCCCAATCAGCTTGAGGACCTGAAGGTTGACCAGACTATCAGACCACCAGGAACCGCCTTGGGATTACCGGACTGAGATCATCTTCCCTAAAGCTGACCAGACTACCCGACCACCATAAACTGCCTCAGAGACTACAGGACTGAGATCATCCTCACACACCTCCTCTACCCCCCTCATGAAAATCTCCTATAAGAAAAGAGCCCTGCACTCCCCAAAATGCCTTTCTCATCTTGAGGGTCCGCGTTCTCTCTTGAATGTGTATTTCTCCCCTTTTCCCCCAAATAAACCTCAGTCCATATCTCAGAATGACACGTGCTGAAATTCTTTTCCATCAAGTTAGCCAAGGACCCTGCAGATCCAGAGTTCCTGAGCTGAGGACTCACCCCAACTGCCTGACTTGAGGTTTTAGCTAAAATATTGATCCAGATTTTTCAACTTTTCAATTTTTATTAAAATTTTTTGCTCTAAAATTCAAAATTAAAGTGATAGATGTATCATGCAATTTTAAATGACTATAAAAATGAGCAGATTAGTGCTTACTTCTTTTTGGCAAAAACTGAATGGCAGATGGTCATGCTGGACACAGATAACCTTGCCTTTCAGCCACCCACTGCTCTTTCTGACAGAGATCAATGATGGCTCCATTCTATCTGTGCAACCAAATCAGCATTCTTTATCCTGGCACTGAAAGCCTTACTCCCGGAAGCCTATCCTTGGCTGTCCACACAGGTCTCTGGCCAGAAGGCATCTCTGGGAGCTGGCAGGTCCGCCTTCCCGCCTGATGGGGATCTCTCCGCCGGACCTGGCCTCGCCTTCTGGCTGCTCCAGTCCATAGCGCTCCTCTTCCCGTTCTGCGCTCACCGCCTCGTGACTCCTGGGCCCCTTTCCCTCTCTCTTTGCCAGCTTTCTGGGCCTTCTTGCCCCACGGGGTTCTCCCCAGAGGCTTTCATTCCACGGCCCTCCATTCAGTCACAACCTATGACTTTGCATTTCCTGCTGCAACACACCAGCGCCCAAGCCCCCTCAGAGACCTCTCCCAGGCCCTGACCCCAAATCTCTCTGCACTGCGACACTCTCCCTCCTCCGACAGGGCTGCTGCGGGCGGCTGGGGGTCCGCGGTGACTCACGGAAGGGCGGGTGGCCAGGGGGCCGGAATGCGCTCACTTCCTCACCCTGCGCACCTGCCCGCGCCGCTGGAGTGCCGCCCAGCTGGGCCTCCGGCGGATGTTTTCCTTGTCCCTGCACCGGCAGTGCTTGCCAACTGCCGCGCCCCCCACCACCAGCGCCCCAAACGCTGTGGTTCCCCTGGGACTCAGGGCTAGGTCCCAACCACTGACTCCCCCTACACACGGACACACTAACACCTATGCGATCAACCAACACTTCCGCGCCTGCCCCCCCCCCCCCCCACCCCTCAACTTCTGGGAGAGGAGCCCTGGCCACCCAGCCTCTTTCCAAAAGTCCCCCACTCCTGCCCCTATATGCCTACCTCGTCTCCGTTCCAAAGGCTCACCTTCATTCTCTCATCCCCTTTATCTTGCACACACCACTGGGCCCTTCACCTTCCAACATCCCCACTACCTCCATGCTCGCTAGCTCCCCACTCAGGTCGGTTGCAGAAGGCAGTCTATGGCTCAGCATCCTGGATGTCCACTGGAGCCTCCCACACACCCCCAAAGCAGCAGCAGAAATACTGACCACTGGCAAGGCTTCTGGGCCCTTCTAATCCTGAGCGGCCCACATCAGGGTACCAGCTCCCACTCAGTTATCCCCCCACCCCTTGGTGCTCCCCTGAGAGGTGAAGCTTGTCCTGGAAGAGGTGAGCCGGGGAGTTTTGGTACATTGACAGTTCTGAAAGAAGAGATGAGGGAGGTCCTCTGAAAAGGTCAGTAGTTGTTTCAGATGCACTTGGTAACAGAAAATAAGTCTTGGAGAAAATGAGATTAGAGATTTATCAGGAAAAACAGAATAAATGCCAAAGTGATCAGCCCCATGGGAAGGAGGGGAATAGCTGGAACATGGGCCTTGAAGTGTGGAAAAGTGAAAGAAATCCAGTTTGACCAGAGCCTTTAGCACCAGAGAGAAGGCCAGCATTATAAAAGGGAGAACTTGAGAATTCACATCAGTGGGGATGGGAAAAAGTGGATCAGAATCCTGATAAGAAAAAGCAGGAGGCATCCTAAAGTTAGCTAGGAGGAGGATGAGAAAAGGTAGGGGTGAGGCTACTGTTATGGGTAAAGCGGGTTTATCGACAATACCTTTTCTCAAATCAGATATTCAGAATCCAATACAAGGACTGAGCCGGGCATGGTAGCACACGCTTATAATACCAGTCCTTGGGAAGCTGAGACCAGAGGATAAGGGTTCATGGCCAGCCTCAGCTACTTGGTAAGACCCTCTGCAATTTAGTAAGAACCTGTTTCAAAATAAAGAATAAAAAATAGGGCTGGGGGTGTAGCTCAGAGGTAGCATGTCCCTGGGTTCAATCCCCAGTATCACAAAAAATAAAAATACGAGGACTGAAACCAAAATGCTCCTGGATGCATCTGTTATTGAAGGAAGTGGTAGGGATGACATGTAGCCCAAGTATGAAAAGGACAGAGGTTGGCCAGGAGAGCAGTTCTCAACAGAAATCTTCAGCTGTGCACACAAAGCTGCTCAGTGTCATTCAGAAAAAAGAATGTCAAGCCGGGTGTGGTAGCACACACTTGTAATCCCAGTACTTGGGAGGCCTCGGCTACTTAGTGAGGCCCTCTGTAACTTAGTGAGACCGCAACTTAGTGAGACCGTTTCAAAGTAAAGAATAAAAATAGGGCTGGGGGCATAGCTCAGAGGTAGACTGCCCCTAGGTTCTATCCCCAGTACCACACACACACACAAAAAAAAGTTACCCATTTTGTCTGTGAGCCTTAGCACCAATCACAGTTAGCAATGTGCTGGAGACAGTGCTAAGAGCATTCCTGTGCTATTGCACACTGACTCTGAGTTGGCATTAACATCCCTGATTTATAGATGAGGAATCAAGCTGAGATGAATAACTTGCCCAAGGTCACATAGCTAGTAAGTGCTGTCAGGATCTGAATCCCAGTAGCCTATCTCTGCAGCCTATGTTCTCAATCTCCTATCCTCTAGAAGCTGCAGGAAACTCAAAGGAAGATGCCAAAGGATAAATTCCTGAAGCCTCATTCTATTCTGAGGAAAAGATGGGGCACCCCTGTAAAACTGGGGTGATTCATCCTATTCGGGCATTTAGAGGAGATGCCTCTTTTTAAAAAGGGGACAGAAGCATCCCCAGGCATGAGGCGATCTTGCATCTGTATGTTTAAGGGTGATAAACAATGGACAGTTCATCTCTGAGATGCCTGAGGAAGAAAACCCCCACCCCTGCCACTTAAGGGGCAGCCACGTTTCTCAGATGCATCCATGTAAGGTTGTCCCAGGATCTGAAGGAAATATGCTCTTCACTCCAGGTGCCTGCTCGCTCTCCTGGAGGTTCTGGCTGTTGTACCCTGCTACAGCTCCTCGGTTTGGCCAGGGCACAGGATTAGCCATCCCCAGGAAATGCCTCCCTCCGGTCCAGGCAGGGATCCCAGCACACACACCCCTGGTGGTGGTAGTGGGGGTGTGTGTGGAATGCTCCCTCTCTCCAGCTCAGGGAGGAGATCTGGGGACCACTTGGGGCCCTCAGCCCTCCCACCTCCTTGCTGGGGAACTGCCCAGTCCAGTGCCCCTTCCATAGCTACCTCCCTCCCTCTAGCTGTGCCGGGGCATGAATCAGCTCTCACAGCTTGTTAAAGCTGGACCTCTTGTTTTCATGCCCTCACCTCAGGAAACAGCGCTACAGCATTTCCAGCTCTACGCAGCAGGGGGCCAGGGTCCTCACTTTATAAACATCCCCAGCCTGTGAGAGCAGAGGGCATGGAGATGGTATGAGACAGGAGCCCGGAGAGAAAGAGAAAAACTAAGACTCAGGAGCAAAGCGAAGAAAAGCGAAGGGCACAAGAGCAGAGTAGCCTGAACAAAAGCCAGGAAGGGTCCAAGAGGACTGTGCTGCAGGGATGGCGCTAAGGATGCTCTGGGCTGGACAGACCAAGGGGATCCTGGGAGGCTGGGGGATCATCTGCTTGGTGATGTCTCTCCTCCTACAGCACCCAGGAGTCCACAGCAAGTGTTACTTCCAAGCTCAAGGTAAAGTGGGGTAAGGTGTTAGTGAAATGAAAAGGAGGGGAGGGGAGGGGAGATTTGAGCACACAAGCTATGAGATGATCCTGTTTCCCAATACCCAGTCCCTCCAGCTATGAAACAAGAAAGACTAGATATTGGGGTAGTGTGCACTGACTCTCTCTCGCCCTAAACAAGAAGAGACCGTCTGTTGCCACCACCCCCACACCCATTAACATTTCTCCTTTTTCCTCAGCACCCTGTCACTATGAAGGGAAATATTTCACCCTGGGTGAGTCGTGGCTCCGCAAGGACTGTTTCCATTGCACCTGTCTGCATCCCGTCGGCGTGGGATGCTGTGACACGTGAGTGATCAAGAATGGCCAGAGGGAATGCCTCTGACGTGAGTGACTGAGGGATGGGCAGGCAGACTAGGTTGCCATGAGTTAAGAATGAATAGAAGAGCAGCATGAGGCTGGCCAGACCTGACGGGTCCAACAAGAACAAGAAAGATAAGGCTTTGGAGCTGGGCGTGGTGGTGCACGCTTGTAATCCCAGTACTTGGGAGGCTGAGATAGGAGGATCCGGGTTCGAGGCCAGCCTCAGCTACTTAGTGAGGCCCTCTGTAACTTAGTGAGATCCTGTTTCAAAATAAAGACTAATAAGTAGGGCTGGGGGTGTAGCTTGGAGGTAGAATGCCCCCATGTTCAATCCCCAGTACCCCCCACCAAAAAAAGAAAGAAAGATAAGACTTTGGGCCATAGAGTGGGGGCAGTTGAGGTGGATCTGGAGGGAAAATACTCCACTATAAAACAAAAAAAGTCCTTCTATGAGAGCTTAGTTGGGGGATCGGGAACACAGACAAAAATGGAAAGCCAGCAATGAGAGGAAATGGGCAGCGGTGTAAAGGTGGCCTTTCACTGTGTCCTTTCTTCATCCTGGTTCCCCAGGTCTCAGCATCCCATCGACTTCCCTGCGGGGTGTGAGGTACGTCAGGAGGCAGGGACCTGCCAGTTCTCCCTGGTGCAAAAATCTGACCCTCGGCTGCCCTGCAAAGGGGGAGGGCCCGACCTAGAGTGGGGCTCAGCTAACACCCCTGTTCCTGGGGCACCCGCTCCCCACTCCGGCTAAACCCGACTGATCACCTGTCTGCTGACTGCTCACTGCTGCTGCCACTTCCAGGGAAACCACTAGCAGCTGCCAGTTTATTCTGAATAAATAAATTAATGCTACAGCTGAAAGCCTGCCTCTCTCTCTCTCTCTTTTTTTTTTTTTTTTTTGCCAGTGCTGGGATTGAATACAGGCCTTCACACATGCTAGACAAGTGCTCTACCAATGGGCTACACCCCCAGCCCCGTCTGCCTCTCACTGTCTGTGCCATTAGGCCCCAGGTGGGAAAAGTGGGACCCCACCAGAGTCCAGGTGCTGAGTTCTCAGTATCTTGAAGAAACTAGTGCCACAGTATGCAGGTGGGCCAGTTTCAGATGGTTATGGTGCTGGTGCTGGGGCCAGGAGCAGCATATGAGGCCAGGGTGGGGCTTGTCGGCAGCACCTTGATGGGGAGGTCCCAGCTGAAGGTGTCTACAGGCACTTGCTCAGGGCCTGTCCAGGTGGCAGGTTCAGATTGTTCCACAGGAGGCAAGAGTACCAAGCCTGATTCTCGGGATGTTACAAATTCAAAATGCAATCGCCACTTCAGAGACACTATGGGAGAAAAAGGCAGAAGTAGAGGCATTGAAAGCCAGCAGAAGTAAAAGCCAATGACAGGAAATGGTGAATGAGAAAAACAAACAAACAACTTGTACTTAGGAAGAGAAGTCACAGGGAGCTACAATCAAGAACATCTTTTTAAGTTCTCTGGTGTGTTAACCAGAAGTGTGAGTTACAGTTAGCATTGTCAACTATCTAATAACTCAAGAGTGGGATAGTCAAGACTAGGTAGTAAACTGAAGTAAACGTGCTGAGCAATTAGGGATCAGTGCATCACTGATCCCAGCAAGCAGGAGTTAACAAAGCTGTTAAGAGTTTTGAGATCAGTGCATCTAAGAAACAAGGGTAGAGGCTGCAAGTCTGAGAAAGTACACAAGGTCAGAGGACGGATGTGGGTATATCCGGGAGCGTATTCATAATCAAAGCCCATTACACTCTACGCGCAGCATTTTACTTCCCCTCTCTCCCTTCCCCGGGGTCTCACCAATGGCAGTGCAGAAGCCTGGGGTGGAGCTGAGAGGGATGGGGAGGGAGAAGCTGGTTCTGGTTGTATGTAAGCAGGACTCCTGGTGCCGGGCATGAGTCACATGAGACACAGATGGGGCACCCCCTGCCCCACGGTGCCGCTGGTACTCAGGCTGTACACGTTCCTCGGTCTGTAAGCTTACTGAAAACTGGGAGCAAGAAGAGAGGTGCATGCTAGCAGTATTTGTAAGGGTGGACTGTAGGTGAGAGAATAACCCAATCTCAAGCTCTTTTGCCACAGGTACCCTGGGTGACCCCACTAGTCAGGTCTACATACCACCCCTCTTTTTTTTTTTTTTTTTTGCGGTACTGGGGATTGAACTCAGGGGCATTCTACCTCCGAGCTACACCCCCAGTCCTATTTTTTATTCTTTATTTTGAAACAGGGTCTCACTAAGTTGCGGAGTGCCTCACTAGGTAGCTGAGGCTGGCCTCGAACCCAGATCCTCCGGTCTCAGCCTCCAAAATGCTGGGATTATAAGCGTGCGCCACCACACCCGGCTTACCACCCCTCTTTGTGTAGTACTTTTTTCTACCATAGCCCTTCAGGCCCAGCACCCCAGAAGCTCTGCTCCCTTCTTACCTGCAAACAAGCTACAGTTCCTTCACCTAAGTTTAAGGTCCCCACCACATCCTCGCCGAGTCTGTACACAGATTTGAAGATGCCAAATGTCCCAACTTTTCCTCGACCATCACTGATATTATACAAATCTGGAGAGAATAAAACACTGTAAGCCTGGAGTCCACATTGGGGAATGTCCAGGACTGGGTCCCAGAGGCCAAAAGATGGGGCTTTTCTTTATAATTGGGGGTGAAATATCAGTTAATCCACAAAAGTATGTGGTTTTCAGGAGATTGTCTATGACACAGAATACTCTGAGGGGAGGAATGAGGTGAGATAATTCTGAAAGGATTCTCACGGAGGCTGCGGCAGGATGTGGCAGCCATGAGGCGCTCCCCAGCCAGCTCAGTTAGCCATGAATCCTTCTTCCCACCTTCATCCTCCTCCAAGAATGGACTGGATGGGGCTACGGCCTCATCCTGGGGAAACCGGACATCTTGAAGGCCTAGGAAGAGAATGAGTGGAGAGATAATGCTGGGAGGGATCAGAAATGAGACTAGAGGTTAGGATTTAGATTTTAAGCTGAGAGTGCTAAAGGTGAGGAGAGCCCCTGCTGAGATCTCCAGAGCCAGTCCTCCCTCCCTTCCTCCCCAACAACTTCCCTAAGACCAGCAGGCTTCCCTACAGCCCCTATTTCAAGCCCTCTTAAATTATTTCTGCTTTGGCAAGACTCTATTCCAGCCCGTCCCTCCAGGTACCCTTACTCACCAGTCAGCACAAGAACCCTCAAAGGGACCCTGAGTAAAGTGATGGGTGAGTTGACACGCTGGCAGCCAATAGTCAGTTTGTAGACGTACTTGACCGACTGACCCCGAAACGAGGGTGGTCCCTCTATGGGCAGCACTTCACTGTAGGAGTCTGGTTGGGAAGCAGTAGTCAGGACAGCTACAGGCAGCCAGAGGAGTCCTCCCTCCAGGAGACTTAGAAGGCAATTCAGGGCTGGGGACAGTCAACTCACATGATTTAGACTCTCCAGGATCTAGTCTCAGGTCACAAAACAGAATTTTTGGTGGTGTAGAAAGGATACACTGACCCCTTTCACCTATAAAAGGTAGGAAAGACTGCAATTTAATGACTCCATTGTCCAATATGGAACAAGTCTAACACAGCAAGTGGAGGCAGTGAAAGACTGCCAACTCCTCTTTTCCTGTTGTGGTATGGGAAATCTTATACCCCCAAAGCAATACCAATGTGACAAGGACTCAAAAGAATAACATAACACCTTTCCCTTGCATGACAATGACCCCTACCCTCCTCCCAAGGCAAATGCCCCATCTCTAACCTCTGTGTGGCAGAAAGACAGTCTGGCTGTCAGGCTGGACATCTGGCTGACTAGAGTCAGGAGGAGGTAGTGCTACTCGACTCTCGCTGGCATGGAACTGGCAGTGGATCTGTGCACTGGCCCAAGCTAGAGCCTCACTGGGAAGAAGGAAAAGAGGCATCAGAGGGTAGTTCCCAAACTCCTTGCCACATTGACTGAGATCAACAATGTTAGGCAGCTGTTCTAGCAATGATCAGGAAATCCCAAATCCCCAAAGAGAAACCATCATACAAAAGTATACTGCAAGGTAAAAGGGGAAGGAAAAGGGTCCAGGAGGAGGAAAGGAGAGCAGAGGGCTGTGTCATCCATATCTTCTGCAAAATAGCCCTTTTCTACAATGAGAGCATAAAGAGCAAAAAGATGGTGTAGCTACAGGACAACTTGAGCTCTGGCTCAGCACCAGAGATGCAAGGCTTCCTCTCAGAAGGGCCACCACCTTCAGTACCAGCATCCTCACCTGGATGCAGAAGTAGCTGTAGGGGGTAGGGGGTTGGTGACAGTCACCACACACTCCAGCGCCTCCCCCGCCAGAAATACAGGACCCCGGCTCAGCTCAGCTACCACTTCAATCATGGCAACTCGGGATTAAGATCTAGAAGGAAAGAGGCGGAATCAGAGGTCAGGACCATGGCAAAGAGGGAGGGGTGTCTGTGGCGAGGACCAAGGGGTATTTCTGGACCTGGGTCCCAGAGGTAAAGAGGTGGCTTTGCTTTATACACCTCGGTGCCGGAGGGAAGCGCCCGGATTTGGGGAACAAGCAGTGGGACAGGAGGAACGCGGGGCTGCAGACTCAGCGCTGCCTAGGGTGGGGCGTACTCTGTGCACCAAACATCCTCTCCCCTCAGTGCCGGGTTAGTACCCCCATCTCTCGAAGCTCCAGGATGGCCTCCGCACCCCACTTCCCTCAAGGCTCCACATCCCAGCCCAGGCCACGGCAGCCCGTCACCTCGCAAGGTGGAAAGCCGGGGTCTCAGGACACCGAGGCCCTCACCTGCCAGCCCCGGGGGGACCGAGCCCGGTGTGCAGCGGCGTCCGCGGTGTCGGTGGCGCGGCAGAGGCGGGACTTCCTTTCGGATCCCCCCCTCGCCCCGCCGGAAGCACCGGGCTGGCCGGACCGGAAGGGGCTCGGGTCATCCCGGCGCCGTGGGTCACCTTCCCACGGGCTGACACCTGGGCGCGGGTGCTGCCCCGGACCCCGGCCGACCGGACCCGGCGCCCACCCTGGGGGGCCTGGTGCGGCGGCCAGGGGGCGGGGCCAAGGCCGCCGCGAGCTCCCGGGCCGGTCCTGGGGGCGGGGCTTGCGGGCCGGTCCCGGGGCGGGGCTTCGCGGGCAGGTCCCACGGCTCCTCCCCCCTCCGCCGGCCAGTCGGCCTTCAGCGCAGCGAGCTATTCACTACCGCCCATTGACAAGGCCCGACCCTTCCCGCCCAGGACCTAGAGACCGGACCAAAGGGGAGCCCGGGGCGGCTTTACTGCTGTTGCCACCGCCGCTGCAGCGAGAGATCCCCGCTTCCACCAAGTCACCAGCTCATCTCAGCTTTCCCCAACGCCCGGCCCTCCGGAACGGCACCTAACTACAACCGGCGCCCGCATCTGGATTGGGCTGGCGAGATACTTTGTGTCAGAAGGATCGGGACCCGGGGCCACCGAGGTCGTGGGCACCCAGGATCCAGGGAAGATGGGAACCGTCGTCCCAGCCTCGGAGCAGATCAGCTGTGCCAAAGGGGATCCGCAGGTTTATTGTCCTAAAGATACTGGAAGCACTGAGGCTGAGCAGGTTACAGACTTCAAGAGCCCTGAGGACAGTCGATCCCAAAATGAACCAGGCTACTGCAGTTCGGAGGACTCTGGGCAGCTGATGGCTTCCTATGAGGGTAAAGCTAAGGGCTACCAGGTGCCTCCCTTTGGCTGGCGCATCTGCCTGGCTCATGAGTTTGCAGAGAAGAGGAAACCTCTTAACGCTGACAACATCTCCCTAAGCAACCTGGTAAAGCACTTGGGCATGGGCTTGAGGTGAGTAGATCCCATTGTCTATAATGTCTTTGGCTTTACTTTGTTCTAGTTCAAGAATTACAACAGAAGGGGGGAAGGGTGGAAAAGTAAGTGGGCTCCTGGTTCCACTCAAGTGTTCCTTATCCCCAGCATATTCTAGGCCTGTGGTTTTGGAGGATGAGACCAAGTCACATCTCTCTGCAACCCTCTTCCTCCCAGTATCTTGTATTTTCAGCAGGAAAGGGTAGGGACTTTTGGTCCTGCAGTCAGTTTTTCCCATATAGGCTCCATCTCATGTGCTTCCTATTTCCCAAAGACTACCCCAAAGGGAGGCACCTGGTAGCCCTTAGCTTTACCCTCATAGGAAGCCATCAGCTGCCCAGAGTCCTCCGAACTGCAGTAGCCTGGTTACACTTTGTGTGTCAAGGTAGGAAAGGATAGTAGAGCCGGTACTGTGGTACTGACACATGTTTTATTTGGGAAGGGGGTTCTCAACCCCAGATTTCCCTGGGACATTCTCTGTACTTTATTTAAGAACTTGGTGTTACAGTGCCAATACTCAAGGTTTCTTTCCCCAAGCCTTACTCTAGAGAGTAGGTGAGAGTGAGAGCTCATCTGTTGTCAACATTAAGGAGAGGATGTTGAGTTGATTCACTTTATTCTCCTGACATAAAAAAGCAAGATGGAGCTGGATATGGTGGTACACCTATAGTTCCAGCATTTCAGGAGGGGGAAGCAGGAGGGATTGCTTGAACCCATAGCTTACAGCCAGCCTGGGCAACACAGTGAGACCCTTTTTCAAAAAGGAGCAGGGCTATTAGTGGGTTGGAAATGTAACTCTGTGGTACAGCACTTGCTTGCACTCTACCACTGAACTATATCCCCGGCCCCTCAAAAATGTCTTCTGACAGAGCAAAACACTGGCATGAATGTTCTCAGACCTCTTGGAAACAGTCTTCCAGACCCTGCCCTGGCTTTTCCCCTGTCTGAAAGGTTACAAACACCCACAGAGCTTCTCTTGGGCTGTGGAATCCCTCTGGATCCCCAGTGAGTTCAAAGACTAACGATGAGGAGCCATACCTATTAGCAGCAACAGGTGGATGTGAGGACTGAGAGCATCACCCTGAGGTCATCCTGAGTCATTCCACACAGTAAACACAGAGCTGGGGAGGGAAGCATAAATGTTGGGAAACTATCCTAGCAGCTTCTGAAGTAGGGGACCACTCACTTCCCCAGTCAGTGTTGTAGAGCTATTTACCTAAACCCAGCCCTGGGCAGTGGGAAGGGCCTGGTGCTACCTGGACAGCTGGCTCCTTGGTTAGTGCCCATGGGTGGCCTATACTGGAGGAAAATCATCCCTCCAGGCTGCTTCTGAAACTGACTTAATCCAGCTTTGACCCTAAAAGCCTTTGGGTCAAAATGGGACCTAAGGTACTGAGAGCACAGTGGGGTACATGTGGTGGTGACAATAAGGTCAAGAACAGGTAGGGCATCCTGGTCTCTTAGCCCCTGAATATGAGCTGAGTCACAGAGGCCTGAAACTATTGCTCAACCCCCTGGACCCTAGCTCCCCATCCCAGGATAGGGGGGGAGTCATTAACACAGAGCTTTTGGAATGAGAGGAGGTCCTGCATCGAGGAGAAAGCAGGGGTGAAAGACAAGGAAGAATTCAGAATGATTGTGTGTGTGTGTGTGTGTGTGTGTGTGTGTGTGTGTGTGTGTTACTGGGGATTAAGCCCAGGAGCATTCTACCTCTACCTCCGAGCTACACCCCTAGCCCTATTTTATTTTTTATTTTTGTTTTGAAACAGTCTCGCTTTGAAACTCTCACTACTTACTGAGACTGTCCTCTAACCCGCTATTCTCCCATCTCAGCCTTTCAAGTACTGGGAATATAGGTGTGCACCACCACACCCAGCTCAGAATGATAATGTTTAAGTTAGTTTTGAAACTATGGAAATGGACAGATAAGTCAGGAATGGCCAGCTGCTAAATTAGGGGAGAGCCACTAAGAGGGCTTGTCCTTGGTAAGAACTCAATTTTAATTGCTCTTCCTTCAGCCAGAGTCCATTCATTCAGTAAATATTCACTGAGTGCTTATTCTATGCCAGATGGACCTTTGCTCTACTTATCTTCATATCTTGCATTTCTTCTCCTTGGCTACTCTAATCCCAGCTGTACCCTTTTCCTCTTCACCAATCCTTTCCAGCCTCTAGTTTCAAAATCCAGTCTCCTCTAAGCTGGCAGGGAGGACCTGGTGCCTCCGTATCATCTCATCCTTTGTCTTCTGTGCCTTGCTCCCCACCTCCAGAATGTGTTGCCCCTATTCTTTAATCACATTTCTCCCCTTCCCCTTGCTGTAGTCTGCCTTCCATTGCTCTTCTGTCCCATTGTTTATATATTCATTCACTTGTAAATTAAGCAACTGTTTATGAACTATCTCGATCATGTGCCCTTCCCTGCACTTAGAACTGTGGGTGACATTCAACTAGTCTGTGTCACTATCCCTTTCCTCAAGGAACTTAAAAATTCATCAGCCTCACATGAGGAACACTGAAATAACAAGACAGAGTCTGATGAAGAATTGAGATAGTATATATAAGTAATAATCATACCTGTCACAGGTATGCCACTTTATGGCTTTCTTATCTCTTATGGCATTTGATCTTTCAACCATTCCATGAGATAGCTAGGGCAGGTTGTATTCTCATTTCATAGGTGAGGATTCTGAGGCCCAAAGGCTTACTTACCCAGTTACTTGGTTAGAAGTAGTATGCCTGAACATTGAGTGTAACATGGTCTGCTAGGGGAGAGAGTCGAAGTGAGAAAGAGTCTAGCAGGGCAGGGCTCACTTAGTGAGGACTCAGTCCAAATGACAAATAAGATGAGAAGGCAGGCTGGAACACATACCTGCTGGAGACAACCCCAATCATTTGCCTGTTGGATATAGGGCAGGGATAAGACCAGGGGTTTTTTTGTTTTATTTTGTTTTGTTTTGTTTTATAAGGCTTTACTGGATATTGTTAAAGAGCAAAATATGAAAGCTTACAGTTTAAATACTGAACTTTAAAAAAATGACTTAAGATGAAATGACTGGAAATGCAAATACTGGTTCTTTTGGGTGAGATGATGTTTTCCTCCTTCTAGCTGATATAATTATCCAAATTTTCACCATTCATAATCAGGAAGAAAAATGATCATTTTAAAAAGAAAGCTTGAGCCGGGCATGGTGGCGCGCACCTGTAATCCCAGTACCTGGGAGGCTAAGACAGGAGGATCACAGGTTGGAGGATAGCCTCAGCATATAGTGAGACTTTCATCAACCTAGTGAGACCCTATTTCAAAATAAAAATAAAATAGGGCCTCTGGCTTCAATTCCCAATGCCAAAGTAAAATAGAATAATAAAATAAATAAGTAATAAAATGAAGAAAGCTATCCTGACAGCATATACCTGTTTGGGTGGTAGTGGGTAAGCAGTGGAGAATATAGGCCAGAGAAGTATAACTGACACTTTCAACACCTTAGACGAAAGCTCCTGAGATTTGAACCACAGCAATAGTAGTGGAATTAGGAAAGGAAAGGAAAGATCAGAAAGCCCCTTCTGAGGAAGATACAGACGAGAAGCAAAGGCAGTCCTACACTGACAGCTGGGCAACTGGGAAGATGAAGGGGCGTGCACTATCAAGTAATCAAGAGGAGAGGCTTGGAGCTAAGGTGGTGGGGTCCTTGGGACATTGAATGGGAGGTCACAGCAGTGACTGCAGCTTATAGAACTGCTTGCCCACCCCCTTGCACTCACACTGCTGCTTGCTCCTCAGGTACTTGAAGTGGTGGTACCGGAAGACCCAGGTGGAAAAGAAGAAACCTTTCATCGACATGTTCAGTTCTGTGCCCCTGAGACAGATCTATGGTGAGCCTCACCCCACTCTGCCCTGCTCAGGGAGGATCCAGCCTCCAGGTTTACTGCAGAATTAGGCAGAGGCTTCCAGTTTATTACTGCTCCATTCTCTAAATGTTTAGAGGAACCAATCTTTATAGTCTAGAAAGTGAAAAGGGGATTTATTTTCCTCTCTCCAGACCTCACTAACCATCTGATTCTCTCTCTAGGTTGTCCATTGGGTGGCATTGGGGGAGGCACTATCACCCGCGGCTGGAGAGGCCAGTTCTGTCGTTGGCAGCTTAACCCTGGAATGTACCAGCACCAAACAGTCATCGCCAACCAAGTAAGAGCCAGGAAGTGGAGGAGGGGCCCGGGCAAAGAAGAGCCGCTTGGCCAGTGAGGATATGGCAGTTAGATATATATATGATTCAATCCATCGAGTGCTTTCTGGAGACTTTCTGTGTGCCCAGCCCTCTCCTGGGATGTACTTAAGGAGTTCCTTGAAAGAGTAAACAGCCTGGCATTTTCCTAGTAAATGCTTCCTGCCTACCCTTCTGCCCCAACTCTACTAGCTGAGCCAGTACCCACCACAGGTACAGAGAATTCCCATATCACTTAACCTGAAAAAAGCATTTGGTAGGACCAGAAGGGAAAATAAAACCAAAAGTCTATAAAGTTATGGGGAAGAGAGATGCATAATGCCACCGCTCCTCCCTGATTTGCGAACCTTCTGCCAAATGTCGGCTCCTCTGTGGGACTCACTTCTCTGGAGGTCTCTGACTAGGGCGCCGAAAGCCCCTCCTCTCTCATACTTAGATCTCTAGCTTTCTTCCCTTTTCTGAAACTTCACTTTTCCCCCTCTGTGCCTTTATCACATCTGGGCCTTATGTTGTCAGCACTATGTGGCCTGCCTTTCATCATATTTCTCTAGAGACCTCCTCTTTTGAGTTATCTACCAAATTCTTCTTTCCTATCTGAGGGATGCCTCCAGCTTTCAGCTCATCTTCAAAGGAGAGATGACTGACAGATCATTGATGAGAATAACCTTCCCAGTTCAGGTTTGCTGGCCCTGCCCAATGCTCCAAGGTCCCCCTCTGCCTCATCCTTTAGGTATCCCAAGGAGAATGCCTTCCAGAATCATGACTCTACAGTTAAAGTAATTATTGTATGCTTAATGTGTCCAAGGCACTGTGCTAGGCTTTTTGTATATTTAATATTAAAAATAATCCTCCAGCCAGGCATGGTGGTACACGCTTGTAATCCCAATACTTGGGAGGCTGAGACAGGAGGATCGCATGTTCACAGCCAACCTCAGCTACTTAGTGAGGCCCTCCACAACTTAGTGAGACCCAGTTTCAAAATAAAAAGATAAAATAGGGCTGGGGATGTAGCTCAGAGGTAGAATGCCCCTGGGTTCAATCCCTAGTACCTCAACAACAAATACATACATACATACGTACATACATACATACATACATATATAATAGGGCTAGGGATGTAGCTTGGGGGTAGAATGCCCTGGGTTCAATCCCAAGTACCCCCAAAAAAAAGAAAAAGAAAAAAATCCTCTAAAGTAAGTGCCATTATCACATTCATTTTACAGATGAGGAAATAGTTTTCCATGTTGTTGGGCTAGTACACAATGATTAAAACCACAGAGAGAACTGGGTCTGAATCTCCACCTTTCCTTTTACCAACCAGAGAGGTTGGTCACATGTGCAAGGTCACATGCTTGGTAAAAAGAAAGGTTAAGATTCAGAACAATTCTCTCTGTGGTAAAGAGCCTCTGGTTTTGACCATTATAATATCAGGCATAGTTTGAACCAAGGAAAGAGATATTACTCCCTCATAGCCCTTCTCTCTAGGAGCTCTTTCTTTCTTTCTCTCTCTCTCTCTCTTTTTCAATGCTGTAGATTGAACCCACAGCCTTACACATGCTAGGTAAATGCTTTACTGCTGATTTATATCCCCAGCCCCGGGAGCTTAAGTTTTTATTGAGGAAATAGGACTTAGAGAAAATGGACAGTGTGAGACCACATCAATGCCAGAATGAGAGGGACGTGTAGTATACTAAGGAAAGGGGGCTTTGCATGCTATAGACATTGCTCATTCTCTCTACACATACTAGCTCCACAGATGGTCACATGAATGAACTAGAAAGGGTCCTTACCCTCAAAAGAACCCATAGGAGCTGGACACGGTGCTGTACACCTATAATCCCAGTACTTGGGAGGCTAAGACAGGAGGACCACAGGTTTCAAAAATAAAAAATAAAAAGGCCAAGGGATGTGTAGCTAGAGGTGGAATGCCCCTGGGTTCAATCCCCAGTAATGTACACACACACACACAAAGAAAAGAAAAAGGTCTGGGGGTGTAGCTCAGAAGTGGAATGCCCCTGGATTCAATCCCCAGTACCAAAAACAACAACAAAATGTGGAGCAGTCAGGGAAACAGAATGGCAAATAAATACATTAGGACCTAATATACCAAATGCTAGAATAGGGAGATACATTGAATGACTCACTGCCGAGGAAGAGGAGATAGCATTTGACCTAGGCCTTGAAGAATAAGGGGTCTCACCAGATGGAGAATGAGCGTGAGCAGAGAGGCATGGCAGCAGAACTGTAGTGTGCTCAAGGAACAGGGAGTTTCTTATATAACCAGAATGTAGGTGCTTGAAGAGGTAGAGGCCAGATCAAGAAGGGCTTTGAGGTCCAGGTAAAATAATTTAGACATTAGCCATGTGTACAGGTGCATGCCTATAATCCCAGTGACTCAGGAGACTGAGGCAGGAGGATCAAAAGTTTGAGGCCAGCCTGGGCAACTTAGCAAGATGCTGTCATTTAAAAAAAAAAAAAAAAGCCAGGCATAGTGGCATATACCTGTAATCTCAGTGCTTGGGAGGCCGAGACAAGAGGATCACAGGTTTAAGGACAGCCTCAGAAACGTAAAGAAAGTCTCAGCAACCTAGCAAAACGGTGTCAAAGCAAAAAATAAAAAAGGGGCTAGGGATATAACTAAGTTCAATCCCCAGTGCCATCAAAAAAAAGAAGGCAGACATGTAACTCAGTGGTATAGAGCCCCTGAGTTCAATCCCCATTGCTGAGGGAAAAAATATTTTTAAGAAATTTAGACTTTACCTCAAGGACATGGGAGTCACTGAAACATTAGAATCAGGGACTGATATATCTTGTTTTGTCTTTAAGAAAGGTCACTCTGCTGCCCAGATAAGAAGGGGCAGAGACAGTGTGGGCCTGGATTAGGACACTGAGACCATAGCAGTGAAGGGAGAGGAAGCCTGGGAGCCTGATGGAGGGAAGGCTGCAGGGCTTGGCTCACTGAGCTTGGGGGAAGGCCTAGGCAGTGAGCTAAGGCTGGTGGTCAGTGGTGACGGTGACGATCCAGGCCCTGGAGGGGGAGGAGCTGTTCTGAAGGGAGGAAGGCTATTGTGCGGTGCCTCTGGGTTACCCTGTCCAGTCTGAATGCTCTCTGGATCCAGTTCACAGTGTGCTTACGTCGGGAGGGACGGACCGTGTACCAGCAAGTTCTGTCCCTGGAGCGCCCAAGTGTCCTGCGCAGCTGGAATTGGGGCCTGTGTGGGTACTTCGCTTTCTACCACGCCCTCTATCCCCGAGCCTGGACTGTCTATCAGCTTCCTGGCCAGAATGTCACCCTCACCTGCCGCCAGATCACACCCATCTTGCCCCATGACTACCAGGTAAGGCTCCCTTTCTGTTTCCTCCATTGTCCCCCTGCCCCAGATCCACCTCTCTGGAAAATCTCCATGACCTGTGATGGGGAGGGGTTGGAGCCTGAGCGTCACTCATCTAGTCTAATTTCGTATGTCCTCTGGTAGACAGCCTGCCGGGGAATATGGGGGGATGCAACTGGAGGACAGAGGAGAGTACATGGGGAGTATTGAGACAGGTCCTCTGTGCCTAGGACTGATCCTGGGGAGTGGGGCCAGGAGGGGCTACCCTGAGGTCATCTGAGTCCAATCCTTTGCCCCCAGGACAGCAGCCTGCCTGTTGGAGTCTTTGTGTGGGATGTGGAAAATGAAGGAGATGAAGCGTTGGATGTGTCCATCATGTTCTCCATGCGCAATGGACTAGGGGGTGAAGACGATGCCCCAGGGGGGTTGTGGAATGAGCCCTTCTGTCTGGAGCGGGACGGGGAGACCGTACAGGGGCTGCTGCTGCATCATCCAACCCTTCCAAATCCCTACACCATGGCTGTGGCTGCACGACTCACGGTAATGGAAGAGCCTGCCCTGTACCTCTACCCTTCATCCCCTGCCTAACCCCAGAACCCGTCTCCACCCATCATGTTCTCATCACCTCATTAAGCCCCAAGCCTCACCTCATCAGAGCCCTCCAGCCTCTGGAGCTTGGGGGCGAGAGTATGTCAGAGCTGAAGAGCTAGTCAGAATCCAGACTACTTGTGGAGCTTGCCCTCATGGAGTCTTTGACCCCTTAACAGGCAGATACCACGGTAACCCACATCACAGCCTTTGACCCCGACAGCACTGGGCAGCAGGTGTGGCAGGACCTACTTCAGGATGGACAGCTGGACTCCCCTGCTGGTGATGGGGGGTCTGACTGGGAGGTTTTGGGAAGAAAGACTGTCCCTGTCTTAGGACCAGGGGTGGGACACCTGATGATGAATAGACCTTGTTTTCATGTTAGGAACTCCCTACCCCTGGGGTTTAAAGAGATGCCTTTGCTGACTCTTCTTGTGTTTCTCAGGCCCAAGTACCCCCTCACAGAAAGGAGCAGGCATCGCTGGGGCTGTATGTATTTCAGGCAAGGTGCCACCTCGAGGCCGGCGCTGCCTGGAGTTTTCACTGGCTTGGGACATGCCCAGGATCATGTTTGGGGCTAAGGGAAAAGTTCACTACAGGTGAGGAGGTGAAGAAAGTTTAAGGACTCCGAAGCTCTGGGGCCCTGACCCGGAGCAGGTGTTTTCACCCCTTCCCTTCTCTCTGTCCCAGGCGGTACACAAGATTCTTTGGCCTAGATGGTGATGCAGCGCCTGCCCTTAGCCACCATGCACTGTGCCAATATGCAGACTGGGAAGACAGGATCTCGGCTTGGCAGAGCCCGGTATTAGACGACAGGTGCCAGTGGGGCCCTCTTTTGCCTTTCTTCTGGGCACTCACACTCTATGGGACTCTGATTCACTGTCTACCCACCAAAGTCAGTAGAGCTGCCCTGGGATTCACTTGGTGTTTCCACTCTGCTGAACCCCAGAATCCTTTCAATCCTTGGAGATCCATACTCATGAAACCATTCCCTCCCCCTGGCTTCCCAGATCCCTGCCTGCCTGGTACAAGTCTGCACTCTTCAACGAACTGTACTTCCTTGCTGATGGAGGCACAGTATGGCTGGAAGTTCCTGAGGACTCTGTCCCGGAAGAGCTGGGAGGGATCATGTGCCAGCTCCGCCCCATCCTGCGGGACTATGGTCGATTTGGCTATCTGGAGGGTATGGTCCGCTGGTGGGCTGGGGTGATAGATTTTGCCTCTCCCAGGGTATTGGTGGGATGGAGGGGTGAGCGGCGACTGTAGACTGATGACAGTGCCCTACCTCCAACCCTGGAAAACAAGCTAGGGAGGGGGCTATGAAGGGAAAGCAGGAATTCTGGCAATGGTGTGTCTCCCTCTCCCCTTTCCTCCAGGCCAGGAGTATCGCATGTACAACACATACGACGTCCATTTTTATGCTTCCTTTGCCCTCATCATGCTCTGGCCCAAGCTCGAGCTCAGCCTACAGTATGACATGGGTAAGGGTAACTCTTATGTTGCTTTTGCCCTTTTAGCTGCCCGTACCCCCGAACCTTTGTGGTCCTTCAGATTGTCTCTTCTTCCCCTCCCCCAACATGTCTGCATCGTGCTTTCTGGTTCCCCTCTGGGGTGACACGTCCAGCTCCGTGTCCCACCCCAAGCTTGCCCATTTCTTGCCTTCCCTCACCTACTGGTATGTCTGCTCCCTCAGCTCTGGCAACTCTCAAGGAGGACCTGACACGGCGGCGGTACCTGATGAGTGGCGTGATGGCACCCGTGAAAAGGAGGAATGTCATCCCCCATGATATTGGGGATCCAGGTAAAAGTCCCTCCACCAGGACGCCAGCTTCCCTCCTTCAATTTACACCTTTCACCTTACTCACCAGTACAAATGAACCAGGTCCCTTCCCGTTACAGATGACGAGCCATGGCTCCGGGTCAATGCATATTTGATTCATGATACTGCTGACTGGAAGGACCTGAACCTGAAGTTTGTGCTGCAGGTTTATCGAGACTATTACCTGACGGGTGATCAAAGCTTCTTGAAGGACATGTGGCCTGTGTGTCTAGTAAGGATACATGCACAGGAGCAAGTGTGTTGGGCATGACTAGTGTCTGGGGAGAGCCCAGATGGCCATTGTCTTTCCTTAGTGCCTAGGTCTTTGGTATCTTGGCTCCTCTCTAGACTGTGATGGAGTCTGAAATGAAGTTTGACAAGGACCATGATGGACTCATTGAGAATGGAGGCTATGCAGACCAGACCTATGATGGATGGGTCACCACAGGCCCCAGGTTGGTGGGGTAGGGGTTTCTAGGAGGCCTGAGGTAAAGACCTGGGCACTGAGGGATGGGAGGGCTCAAGAAAGAACAACTTGTCTGTAGATTGCATGGGAGTGGCTGGAACTGCCAATCTGACACCCAAACCCCTGTCCCTGATCAGTGCCTACTGTGGAGGGCTGTGGCTGGCGGCTGTGGCTGTGATGGTCCAGATGGCTGTTCTGTGTGGGGCAAAGGATGTCCAGGAGAAGTTTTCTTCCATCCTCAGCCGAGGCCAAGAAGCCTATGAGAGACTGCTGTGGAATGGTGAGTTGGGGGAACCTGAGGCGCCTAAGGCAGCTGTGGGGACCCCAGGAGCCTCACTTTGCCCTTCTTCTACTCCAGGTCGTTATTACAACTATGATAGCAGCTCTCAGCCTCAGTCTCGTAGCATCATGTCTGACCAGTGTGCTGGCCAATGGTTCCTGAAGGCCTGTGGCCTAGGAGAAGGAGACACTGAGGTGAGAGAGACTAAGAGGAGGAGTCAGAGAGAAAGGTCAGTTTCCCCAGAGGTGGGAAGCAAGTATAGGAGACTTCTTCCTTTGCCCTTGCCCTCCAGGTATTTCCAACCCCACATGTGATCCGTGCTCTTCAAACCATCTTTGAGCTCAACGTCCAGGCTTTTGCAGGAGGGGCCATGGGAGCTGTAAACGGGATGCAGCCCCATGGTGTCCCTGACAGATCCAGTGTGCAGTCTGATGAAGTCTGGGTGGGTGTGGTGTACGGGCTGGCAGCCACCATGATCCAAGAGGTAATACACTCCCTTTCCCAACTCTCCACCATCTGTACTGTGGCCCAGACAATTTCCACAGCCACTAAACCTCTTCGAAGCATAATCCAATGTTGTCCTATCCATTTGTAAAGCCTCCCCCTTTTCCCTGGTATGCATGTATTCCACCTTCTGCCTTCTGCCTGTGGGTCAAGTTTGTCTCCCCTGATAGCTGTGAGTTCCCTGAGGGCAGAGACCCTACTGTTTCCATCTGAAGTGGCATTGTCCAGCTAAAGTGGTTACACCAGGGCGCCAAGTTACATTTATGACATCCATCTCTCCCCACAGGGCCTGATTCAGGAGGGCTTCCAGACAGCTGAAGGCTGCTACCGAACTGTGTGGGAGCGCCTGGGCATGGCTTTCCAGACCCCAGAGGCATACTGCCAGCAGCGGGTATTCCGCTCACTGGCCTACATGCGGCCACTGAGCATCTGGGCCATGCAGCTGGCCCTGCAACAGCAGCAGCACAAAAAAATCTCTAGGCCAACAGTCAAACAGGACACAGGACTAAGCACAGGGCCTAACTGTGGACCAAAGGAAGCTTTGGCAAACCTAAGCCCAGAGTGAACTCTCCGAACTGTGGGAGCCCAGCCTCCAGCTTGGTTGTTTGCTCCTCACCCCCAAACCTCCTGCAGCCCTGAGCCACCAGGACAATCATGTCCCCTCCCTTTTCCTTACCCAACTGTGCCAGTAAAGGGGCTGAGGGTGAACAGGCATCAGAACCACTTATTTATTTCTTTCCTTACTTCCTTCACTGCATGAAATATTTGAGGTTGTCAGTTGATTTCCCTAGATGCATTCATAGGGCAAAAGATATACATGAATACAATAAAAGACCCACAAAGCCAGTAAGTGTGGTGTGCTTGAGCCTTCAGGCATCCTAACAGGACGCAGGAGTGAAGGCCAGCCTTCTCCCTCTCCTTTTTATTTGGACACCGACAGGGTGGTGGGGGACAGGCTCTTGCTAAGATGCCATATCTTGCCATCTAACCTGAGTATCTGCCTTGCAAGATGACAGATGAGGGGCTGGGGGTAGGGAGCCATTCCCCTTTTCTTGTGAGATTTGCTTGCAGGGGAAGTATGGGATCTTGGAAGGGGGACTCTGAGTAGAGGTCAAGGAGTGGCCTCTGCAAGGGAAGCTCGGCCAGAGGAGCCTGAAGCATGTGATACAGCAGGCAGGAAGAGTTGTCAGGGGCCTGGAGCACATGATTTGAGCTGTCTAGGATCTGGTTTATGCTATCCTTTGGTTCCTCTGACTTTAGGACAGGCAGCTCCAGCTGGTAAGGGTCCTCACTAGGGAGGGCACGAAGCTGGCGGGACAACACTGAAAAGACAAAGAATTGTCAGGAGGAAACAGAGAGCCCAAGGCCTCTCCCCTTGCCCATGCCTTAAAGGTATCCATAACAAGCCTCTTACCAACATACTCAGCTGGCAGGCTCCCCCTCGTGTCAGAAGAGTACATAGCAGGTACAAGGAGGAGGCAGAAGGAAAACAGTAGGACCTAGAGCACAGGAAAAAGGAGATGAAGGCTCTGAATTGTACTCCTATCCCCATGGCCTGAGAAAAAGCTCTTTGCCCCCATCACCATCCTCACCAAGACACATGTGCTGCTGCTGCTGGTTTTGTTTGATATCTCAATCACCATGGCCTGGAGTTTCCTGAGCTGATCTAGAAGAGACCTAGGAGAAGAAGGGACAGCCATGAGCACCCCTTGGCCTGCTACCCTGAGCCACAATGAAACCCTCCTGTTATGGCCACCTCCTCCATCTATGCCCTGGATCCTGGCTTTACTTTTCATCCTATTTTTGCAAGTGACTTCTTCTTCTCTGTGGACCAAACACCGGACATCTCTCATTAAAACAAGCAAAACAAAACAAAATAAAAAAACTTCTTTTCCCTGACTTAAACTACTTTGCTAATATCTTCAGTAGTTTTCAAATGCCTGATCTTCCGTGCCCAGAATCCTCACCAGGCACTCTCTGTGTTCTATAACTTCTGGCCCAACTTGCCTATCTTAGGGTTCTAGCCAAACCCAACTATGTTGTGTTCTCTCTGCCTAGCATGCTTTCTCCAGCCATCCCCATCCCCAGGATCCTAACTTCTCTGAGATACTGCCTGCCCATGAGGTCTTTCTTCTCCTTTCCTTTTCATGGTACTTAACTTATCCTTAGCTACTTAATAAATTTATTCTCCATTACTGTGGATTTCTTGAAATCACAGACCCAGTAAAGGCCAAGCACCAGGCCTTGCATTTGGGAGTGACCCAGTTAGAAATCAAGTGTAGGGCAAGGGAAAGTGCGAAAGCATGAAGCAGGAGGGAGGAGGTATGGAAGGCTGCTTACAAGTTCTGCTCCTCCAGAAGCTGTACTTTGTTCTGTAGCTCCAGGTTCTGGGCCGTGTATTTCAAGACCCTAGGAATGACAGGGAAAAGGGATGTGGCCTATATCCTCCCTTCAAAACACTTCCAATTATTTCTTCTGTTCCCTCACCCTTTCATACCTGCTCTCTAAACCCCCCACATACACCTTCTTCTTCCTGCGGCTCTCTTGAGCAGACCTCTTGTTTCGAATCTTCCTCCGAACTTGTTTCAGAGCTTGCTCCTCCATCTGAGAGAAGACAGGGAAAGGGGTGTCAGGAATATTGCCTCAAGGAGTTAAAAGGCAACCTAATTCAGTCTTCTTCTTGATGCAGGAATACTTCTATAGGTCCTCTGAACAGGAAGCATTCCGCTTCTGTCTACCTCCAAGGACCAGGTGTTAACACAAGCCAGACCTTTTTAAACAATTTTATTATCCCCACTGGGCATGGTGGTGCATGCTTGTAATCCTAGTACTTGGGAGGCTGAGATAGGAGGATCACAGGTTCGATGACAGCCTCAGCAAGTAGTGAGACTCATCAACCTAATGAGACCCTGTTTCCAAATATGAAATAAAATCAGGCTGGGGGTGTAGCTTGAAGGTAGAATGCTTCTAGGTTCAATCCCCAGTAACACACGCACAAAAAAAAAATCCTTATCCCAAACCAACATCTGCCTCATTTCTATCAGACTTACCTAGCATCTCTGGGGCCATATACAATAAATCCTCTTTAGTTATTTTTTTGTGGCACTGGGGATTGAGCCCAGGGGCATTCTACCTCCAAGCTACACCCCCAGTCCTATTTTTTATTCTTTATTTTGAAACAGGTCTCGCTAAGTTGCGGAGAGCCTCACTAAGTAGCTGAGGCTAGCTGCAAACCCGGATCCTCTGGTCTCAGCCTCCCAAGTACTGGGATTATAAGCGTGCGCCACCACGCCCGACTTCACTTTAGTTATTTTAAGCACCTTAACATTTCCTCAGAATTGGGAAAGGAAAAAACGTGGACAAAAATTTTAACTCATCATTTCTCCCCAGTCCCAGGATGGACTGTATTTGCTTAATATGTGTCAAGGATAGGGGCTCAAAACTGGACACTAAAATGTGCTCCGAGAAGCTGGGCATGGTGAAACATACTTGTAATCCCAGTACTTGAGAGGCTGAGATAGGAGGATCACAGGTTCGCTGCCAGGCTCAGCAACCTAGCAAGGCCCTGTTTCAAAATAAAAAAAAAAAAAATAGGGCTGGGGGGTGTAGCTCAGAGGTGGAACACCCCTGGGTTCAATCCCCAGTACCACATAAGCACACAGAAAAAGATGTGCTCTGAGCTGGACCTGGTGTCATATGCTTGTAATCCCAGTACTTAAGAGGCTGAAACAGATAGCTCACAGGTTTGAAGCCAGCTACAGCAACTTGGTGAGACCTTGTTTCTTTTTTTTTTTTTCCAAAGTACTGGGGATTGAACTGAGGGGCATTCTACCTCCGAGCTATACCCCCAGCCCTATTTTTTATTCTTTATTTTGAAACAGTGTCTCACTAAGTTGCGGAGTGCCTCACTAGGTAGCTGAGGCTGGCCGCGAACCCGGATCCTCCGGTCTCAGCCTCCCAAATGCTGGGATTACAAGTGTGTGCCACCACGCCCAGCTGAGACCCTATTTCAAAATTTAAAAAAATTTAAAAAGTGCTAGGGGTATAGCTCAGAGATAGAATGCCTCTGGGTTCTACCCTCAGTGCCAAAAAAACAAAAAACAAATGATGTGCTCTGGCCAGAAGAAAGGAGAGTGAAACATGACTGCCCTTCTAGGGGCAGCACCTCTACAGATAGACTTCCAAATCCCATGGACTTTACTACTAGGAACATCATACTGCTCACTCATCTTATACTTTTAAGAAAATAAAATTTCCTTAACCTGTTTGCCAATTGACACTGATTTCATCATAGTATCATAATACATGCTTAAGAAGTTGCCATTCATTGCTAGATTGTGGGGGAGGGGAGATGGTATGGGGGAACCAAACCCAAGGGCATTCTACCTCCGAGATACACCCCAGCCCCGTTTTTATTTATTTATTTATTTATTTATTTATTTATTTATTTACTTACTTACTTACTTATTTATTTATTGGTACTGGGGATGGAACCCAGGGGCATTCTACCTCTGAGCTACACCCCCAGCCCTATTTTTTAATTCTTTATTTTTGAAAGAGGGTCTCACTAAGTAGCTGAGGCTGGCCACGAATCCATATCCTCCAGTCTCAGCCTCCCAAGTACTGGGATTACAAGCATGCGCCACCATACCTGGCTTATTTTTTTATTTTGAAACAGGGTCTCACTAAGTTGTGGAGGGCCTCACTAAATTGCTGAGCATGACTGTGAACCTGTGATCCTCTTGTCTCAGATTCCTAAGTACTGGAATTACAAGCATGTGCCACCACACATTGCTGGAAATTTAAAACTCAGGATTTTTTTATTCTTGTTTTACTGCTTGGTTCAGAGAGGTGGATTACCATGAAGCCAATGAAATCTAAGTGTCAGGGCCTTCACTTGTACAGTGCTTTCCAAAGCCCTATAATAATGCTGCATTGATAATTTTGAATTATTTTTCTTAGAACACTGAAATTTATATAAGCCCCACAGAATCAGGATCTGTCTTTGCTTCTAGTACATTAACTACCTGCCCCCAATTTCTTACTAGCTACAAATTTGCTAATTTTCTCACCTTGGCCTTTTTTTTTTCAACTTATTGATATAAAATGAACAGAATTCTCCTACTTGGGATTCACAATCTGCCTCCAGCCTTTGCTCCACCAATGACAGTCTTACCTTAGTGAGAGGAAGTGTCCCAGGCACAGCAAACCCGTCCTTCTCCAATAGCCTTTTCTCCTCCTCCGTCAGTATCAGTTTAGCAATCTCCTGGGGTTATGCAGCAGAGTTGTATGCGGATGTCAGAAAGAAATAGGGAATCCTGGCCCCACTCGTGCAATGTGGGAATGATCCTCCTGAAAATCAAGTCAAGTACCTGCTCTGCTGGCTCCTCCACATACGGTGGAGTCGTCTGGGCCTCCTCCTTTCCGCAGCTCCCACTATCTGCAGAAAGGAAAGTAGAAATAGTCCGGCCCATGACCCCTCCCCTCCTCCCAAGCTTCACTTATTTCAGACTCACCTAGATCTATGGAAACATGTTCTTGTGGGAGGGAATAGGTGTGATCATGGTGGACAGGAGAGGAGTTGGAGGAAGCGAGAAAGTCCAACGATGGTGGAGGACTCAGCAGGGAGTCTAGAAAATCCTCAAATTCCCAGTCGCTCAGTGCCTGCACAGAGTTCTAACAAACAGCCCTTGATTTATCTCCACCCCCGGCTCCCCGACTCCCGAGCTTCCCTACTCAGAACCCCGACTCACCTCGGAGGGTGACAGCTCCCAGTCCAGTGGAGCCTCCAGGGCCTGGTCCGGCGCAGCCTCCAAACCTCCGCTTTCCTCCAGGAGGAAGCCCAGCAGGTCCTGGTCACCAGGGTCCAACGCCAGCTCCATTTTGGGCGCCTACGGAATGGGCAAACACGCAAGGGGTTCACCCCTCCGCGCGGCTGCACCCCCAACCCCAGGCACGACCCCTGATCTAATCGTCGGTCCCTCTTCTGCTGGGCTTCCCCGCTGGGGCCTGGCCGTCGCCCTCCAGCGGGAGCCGCCTCCCAGCCTCCGTCCTCTTCCGCCTCCAACACAACAGAAGTGACGCGTCTGGCGCCGCGGCATTTTGGGACTTGGAGTTCGCTCCAACTCGGAAGTGGCTGGGGTGCCGCGCCACGTCCCGGGGGCTATGCAAACGACGGGGACGTCCCCGCCGCGGCCTCACACCCCGAGGGCGGGGACTCCGAGACCCGGCTCCGCCTCCGCCCCGAGCTAGGAAGAGGGAGCGCTAGCGTCGGAAGGCCAACGCGGGCGCAGTCCTAGTTCGGGCGTTTTCTCCGGTCGCGCCGCGCCCTCGCTTCCTGCCGGGGAGGAGCCGCCCGTCTTCGGCGGGCTCCCGAGCATCGAGAGCTGGGGCCAGAGCAGCTTCCTGCGATCCCCGCGACCATAGAGCGCGGGCCCAGGGCGCCGCCCGCGGGTGGGGGACGCTCCCGGGACGGAAGTGGCCGAGAGAGTCGAAGGGAGGGCGAGGCCGGAGCCAGAGCGACCCGGAGATCTAGCGGTTTAGCGGGCCGGCGGGCGGGGCGCAGAGCCGGGCAGCGCAGGTAGGCCGGACCGGGCGGGGCCGGGGCCGGGAGCGACCTCTGTGCCCGGCCGGGAGGCGGGCGGGGCCCCCGACCCTCCTGCGAGTCGGCTTCGGGTCGGGTGGGAGAGGTCAGCGGCCAGTGTGTCTCGGCTTGGGCTCGGAGTTCACAGGCCATCTTGAGGGACGCAGGCCCCTCGCGGGAGCAGCCCTCGGCCTGGGATAGGTTTTGGGGTGGCAGTGAGGCGTAGGGCGGGCGCGGGCTTTGATGTTAGCTGATAGAGGGTATGTGGGTTGGAAAGCATTGGGTGAGTTTGAGATTAGGTGGGGTTGGGTTTAGGAGTGTAGGGTCAGGTTAGAAGTTCTAGCTAAAATTTAAGAGTTATTTGTGTGAGTCAGGACCCCTTTGCGTAGGCGAGGTGTAGATTAAGGTCAGTATTTCATTTTCTGGAATGACCAGTAGAAGTCAAAGAGTTCAGAGCCGGGCTAAGGGTCAACAATAGGAATTAGATTGATTGGAAGTCTGTTTTAGGGATTAAAGACCATTGTCATGGTCAGTATTAAGGATGAACTGTGAAAAGGTGAGTTAGGAATTAAATTATAAATGAGCTTTTAGACTTAGGAGTCAACATTTAGGATTAAAGTGTGGGAGTTGATGCTAACAGTTAAAATTAGGTCGCTGGGACAGGAATGAATGTCAAAGCCAGTACTGGGGATCAGGAAACAAATTAAGATCAGGATTAATGTTAAAAATTAGAGACAACTTTAGGGATTGTGGTTGAGGCCTTGGGGAGGTAAAATTGAAGAGGTTGACAGCAAAAGTAGATACCTTTGCTTTGTGGAGTGGGGCTTCTTTTCCCCAAAAAAGATGACAAACTAATTACCAGGGCTCTAGGCTTCAGCCAGGATGATAGGCATCTGGAATTCTAACCTTTTTATTCCATACTTTAAGGCCAAGGCTTTAGTGTGGCCACCACAGTTGCAGGACAGAGATTTCTGGACTATGTTGTATACACCCAGAAGATGTATGTGACCTAGTAGTAAGAGGAGGACTGCCTAGGGAAGAGGAGATCCATGACTAAGGAGTAGGCAGACCAAGGAAACACTGTTGCCAGGGAAGAAGGGGGTGACTGAATCCCTGACAGTCTAACCCTGCCGCCTCCCTCTTCTCTTGCTCTCTAAATTTTAAGCCTTCCTCTCCAGCTCTCTTTCCTGGCTCTGCATTACACACACTTTCTTCATACCTCCTTACAGAATACTTCGTTTGTCTTTAACTCTCTCCCACATTGTTTGCCTTCTTACCATTCATTCCCATCCTCCCTGCTGCCTCCTTCCTAGCCCCTTCATGCACACATCCTACTTTAATTTGCCTACACTCAAATCTGAGCTTTCCCATTATCTTGAAGCAGTCTCCCACCATTTCCAGCCACTCACACACCTGCATACCACCTGGTCATCTGCCAAATACCCTACCCCCAGCCTCTGCTATGTGCAGCCCCTCATTTTGAGCCTCTTAATTTCTTGATCCAGTTGTAGATTCCCTTCCCCCACTCCCCAAGAGAAAAGAGGAAATGAGACCCAAAGAGGAAACTGGGTCTTGCTGATCCCACGCCCAGCCAGGCCACTGACCACACCCCCATTTCACTCCTAGCCTGACCCTGCCACTGACCACAGCACTGTCCCCTACCCAGCCTGATACAGCCACTGGCTATACCCTATGCTGCCCCTCCCTCCACCCTGCTCCAGTTTTATGTAGGCATTGCTAATGTCCCTTCACTACCCCACCCTACCCCAGCCTGATTTAACCACTTACCACATCCCCATCTCTTCTCTGACCCTTATAGCCTGACCTGGCCTTTGACCTCACTCCCTCATTCCCTGACTTAGCCACCATCCATGTAATCATCTCTCTCCTCCCTCCAGCCTGCTCTCAGTGACTGAGCATATATGTATTTTCCTATCTGGCTATTAATCACATCTCACCTCCTTTTTTCCACAGTCTCATCCTCACATTCTCATCCCAACTTGATCCTCCCCCTTCCCAATTCGTCACCTAAACTCAAGCTATCTAAGCTACTAAGTGGCTACTGATGATAGGACTCTGGGCTCTGGTCCCTGAGAGTTGACAGAACAGACTGTCATCAGGACCTGCCTCCTACAATCTCTTCTGAGCGGCAGCTTCCTCGATACCATTCTAACTCTGGCTTCTAACCTATCTCCAGTTATTTTTTCTAAAATGCAGTTCTGGTTATATCCTTTCTTTGCACAAAGCCTCTCCTGGTCTCCTGTCACCCTCCAATAGGTAAAATTCCGCATAGAGTTCTCTAGGTCTCCCCTGCCTTTTCATCCTAACCCTGACTTCCCGACCACTGCTCCCTTGCAGGTACCCTGTGCTTCAGCCAGCCCGCCTACTCACTCCCCTGAATGCTTCTCCACGATTTCCTGCTTCTCCACCTTTGCCTATGCTATCTTCTCTACCTGGAATGCTACCTTTGACTCATCTGGCTGGCGTAACGGAGAGAGCTTGGGTTTTGGAGTCAGAGAGACCTGGGTTCGGATCCCGGCTTCACATCTTATTATTTGGACAAGTGCTTTCAACAAGTATTTAACTTCCTTGAGCCTCAATTTTCCGATCTGTAAAAATGGAAATAATGATACCTACCTTGCAGGGTTGTTGTAAAGATTAACTGAAATCATGTATATGGTGCAGTTTTACAGTCAATAAACATCAGATCACTATTACTTTTTATTATCTTTATTTTTTTTTAATCCTAACTTCAAGTGACACCTTTTGTGGATACTTTTTGGTTCTACTTCCCTAACCTTCCTGCTTACCCCCCTTGGAGCTAGAGCTCTTCTCTGAGTACACACTTTTTGGCTCTTATCACATCCTGCCCTCTATTGTAACTGTATTTAGCTTGCCCACCGATCTAAGGACTGGGAGCCCATTGAAGGCAAAGGCTATATCTTACTCATCTTGGTTTCCAGCCTGAAAGTTTGCCCCAGGGCCTTCCCCACAATAGACCCTCAAGGAATGCTGGCTGGGCGAATGAAAGGAGAGTGTGTGCATAACGGGGGAGAGGTGTTAGGGGACAGGGCATTAGAGCACGGTGTGCTTGTGATTGGTGAGGAAGCCACATACTTCATGGATGAGGTCCTTGCAAGAAGATCTGTGTAGGGGCTGTGTGAGATAAGGTATATGTAGAAACAGTATAGTTTGGCTTTGCATAGGTCAGGGTGCATTAGGGGAGAATGAGTGTGCATGTATAGATGTGGAGGGACTGTGTTGGAGGAAGTCAGGTCCAGCCTCTCAGCTGCCCAGTCCAGCCCTAAATGAGCCTCCAGCAGCCCAAAGCCGGATATGTCAGTCTCACCCACAAACCCTTCCCCCCTCCCTGCGGCGGTTGCGGACTCAGAGGCCAAATTTGGTAACAGACTGAGTGTTACTCCCCCAACCCTCTTACACTCTGACTCTGTCTTCAGCTTTCTTGCTGTCTTTATCCCTCTCTATAGCTCTCTTTCTGCCATTCTGTTTGTGGGTATCTGCTCTGAATGTATTCTCCATGTACCCCAAAATTCCTAAGCCTCAATATAGTTACATTCCATTCCTTGCTGGGATTTGACCTCCTGTCCTCCATTCCCCCCCCCCACTTGCCCAACTCTTCTGGAATGCATCTCAGGAATGTATTGAGGGAGGAGGAGTTCCCTGGGAGGGTGACACCGGAGGGGGTGTTGTTGCTGTTCCATAAAACATGATGGGAAGGGGAGCAGAGTTCTCAGGTCAGGGCAGGAACCAGGTGGCTTCTATTTGTACTTCCAGGGCCCTGTTCTTTGCCACCACTACCCCCAATTTACTGACTAGTTCCCTCCCTTCCCCTCACCCTCTGTAACTGTGTAGTTGTCCACTCAGGACCAGCCTGGGAGTTAGGATAGGCATGACTCAACTCCCTTATCAGGGTCTCACAGAGGCTTCTGAGGAAGAAGTGGGTGCCCATATGTCCGGAGGAAATAGGGGGAGACATGCAATTTCAGTTTAGGGTGAAGGGTCCTTTCAGTCCTGTTCTGGCTCCTTGGACTCCTAGCTTCTCTGGCCCTCCAGCCTTCACTCGTATGTGGTCAGCAATCCACGGCCAGGTCTGTCCCACTACTGAGAGAGGTACCCCAGGAATGGGGAGGGGATAAAGAACTGGAACTGGGGAGACTGGGATATTCCTCTTTTGTGTGAGAATAAATATAGAGAATGAGCTGTAGTTCTTCTCTTTGGGGATTCTAGACTGTTTTTAAGTTCAGAAATGCTCTATTAGGGCTGGGTGTGGTGGCGCACACATGCTTGTTATCCCAGTACTTGGGAGGCTGAGACAGGAGGATCACAGGTTTGTTGCCAGCCTTAGCTACTTGGTGAGACTCTGTTTCAAAATAAAGAATAAAAAATGGGTCTTGGGGTGTAGCTTGGAGGTAGAATGTCCCTGGGTTCAATCCCCAGTACCGCCAAAAAAAAAAAAAAAGTGCTCTATTAGTCTTCCATCCAGACCTTTCCTTCATCTACCTCCTGTTTCTACCTAGACTTTCAACTCTTGCCTCTCCATCCCTTCTGACCTCTTCACCCTCCACCCCATCCCATCTTCCCTGGATCTCAAATGTCCTCAGTATCCTGACACCCCACTTCTGCTTTCCAACCTTTGCTCCAGTCCTGCTTTGCCTCCTTGGAGCTAGCAGTTTTCCAGGAGGGAAATGGGGAGCCTGGCTTTGCTCATCCCTGTACCACACTGGGTCTCATCATTAGCTGCTGGGCAGACTTATCCTCTTACAGCCTGTGCACCACCTGCCACCTGCAGTGACTCCTCCGGCCCTCTGAAAGGTGCTAGGAGGGGAAAAAGGTGGGGTAGGACTCCTGTATGCTGAGCTGCACTGAATACAGTCAGGAGGCAGTGAGGTGGAGGGCAGAGTTTGAAGTGGACTTGCCAAAGAGAAGAGAGCATAGGAAGAGTTGCAGTGAGGCCCAAGTGTCAACTTAGTGACTTGGAAGGACCAAGACCCTCTAGAAAGAGTGGGCTCTTTTGCCTGCCTTGAAACTCTTCTCTCCTCCCAGAATCTGTTTCCCCTTCTGTGAAATTGAAGAGTTGTCTAGATAATTTCTCAGATCCATTTGAACTAGAGAATCATAATTCTAGCTTGACTGCCAGGGAACCCAGATATGGGGCTCAGCAACTTGGGGAGCCCCTGCCCCGTCTCTCAGTTTGGAGGAAAGGTGGGGCGAGCATAGGGCTGGGTGGCTAGAACAAGCCAGTATTTGGTCTCCCTGCCAGGCTAGCTAGAATCAGTTTGCAGGCTTCAGGAGCCCTTGGGAATTATCTCATATAATGTCTTTATTTTGCAGAGAAGAAGGCTAAAGCTATGAGAGGGAAGGTCACATGATGAGTCAGGCAGAGCTCTGAAAATCCCAGACAGGGAAAACTAGCAGAACACAGTGGGAGATGAAGAGAGAAAAATTCTGACCCAGGAAAACAGAAACAAGGCAGGGTCAGGGCTGGGAAAGGAGGTGAGCAAGGACATGTGGCAGGAGAAGCACTTGGAAGAAAGAAGGGAGGCACAAATTCCAGTGGTTGGGCAGGGCAGTGTCCTTAGGCGACACTGCATTTCAGATCTGCTATTGTACCCTGTACACCAGCGTCTCCCCTGGGTATCTTAAATGGTCAGGACTGGTCCTTTTAATGTAAATAACCTTTCACTCTTTGAAATTACTAAATAAGACAAAAATAACACTATGACTCTCTATTTTGGTGAGTCCTTTTCAAAAATCCTCGCTCTGGAACTCCACTGTCTGGGAGCCTCTTCTCCAATTAGAGTGTATTCTAACAAATTACCAATACCGATCACAATATGGTGCCTGGGAGGGGCGGGGTAGGGTGGGAACCAGTGGAAAACTCACCAAGTGCTGTGTGTGTGTATGTCTCTATGGCTCTGAACTTCATCATGATGTGTGATTACAATGCACCAATAATGAAACAGAGAGTGTATTCTAATGTCCCAATGCCACGGGCCAGGTATAGCCAGGCTGGAGAGCAGAAACCGCCACCATGGTTGCGCTTTCGCTGAAGATCAGCATTGGGAATGTGGTGAAGACAATGCAGTTCGAGCCATCTACTATGGTGTACGACGCCTGCCGCATCATTCGAGAGCGGATCCCAGAGGCCTTGGCTGGCCCTCGTGAGTCTCACTGCCCAGCTGGCTGGGGTGGGAGTTCTCTGTCCCTTGCATTCCCAGGCTCTTGGCCTTGAGGGATGACCCATTGTCCCTAAGAGTGTCTCCCCTCAGGTCTATGCTCCATGGTTCCCTTCTTCCTCTCTAGGTCCAAGGTCATGGGAGGAATAGTAAGAGACACTAGTGTGGCCATTCAGGCACAGTGGGGTCTTCATCAGTCTAAGGTGATCCATCCTCTCTTTTAGCTAGCGACTTTGGACTGTTTCTATCAGATGATGACCCCAAAAAGGGCATATGGCTGGAGGCTGGGAAAGCTTTGGATTATTACATGCTCCGAAATGGGGTAAGTATCACTCTATCAGGGACCACCAACATACTTTTCCATCAAAGATCCCTGTCCCCTGTCCTACCTCCTTTTTTCAGCATCCATACCTATTGTCTCTGACCCCTCCCCATGTTATCTTTATATATATATGGTGCTGGGGATAGAACCCAGGGTCTTGTGTGTAGTAGGCAAGCACTCTATCACTGAGCTACACCCTCGACCCCTTATGTTACTTTCTATTACAGGCAGTCATAATACTCTGCTTTTGAATGAACCACTATAGTTTTCCTTTATGTAATCCACGTTCCTCCCTGTGGCCATGTCAAAAGGAAGTAATACCCCTAGCTTAAAGTAGGCCATGACCTCCTTTTCCTGCCCCAACAGGACACCATGGAGTACAGGAAGAAACAGAGACCCCTAAAGATCCGGATGCTAGATGGGACTGTGAAAACTATCATGGTGGATGACTCCAAGACCGTCACTGACATGCTCATGACCATCTGTGCCCGCATTGGTAAGGGGTGTCGGTAGGACTGAGGGCCTAGGCCAGAATTGGCTCCAATTCTGCCAAAAAAAACTTGGATGCAGTGCCTGGGAACCTACCAAACCCTCCTCCTCCCCCAGGCATCACCAACCATGATGAATATTCACTGGTTCGAGAGCTGATGGAAGAGAAGAAAGATGAGGGGACGGGGACCTTACGAAAAGACAAGACACTGCTGCGAGATGAAAAGAAAATGGAGAAACTAAAGCAAAAATTGCACACAGATGATGAGTGTAAGCAGAATTGGATAAAAGAGGGCATTGGAAGTGGGGGCAGCCATTTGTCCCTTATTTATTCTGGTGTGTCAGTAACAAAACCAAGTCCTACACTCATAGAACTTACATTTTAGTGAGGGAGGTAGGAAAGGAAGAAACAAACAAAAACCCAGTCACCAGACAGCACGGGGCCCTGGGGGCTTGGCACTGAGGGGACTGTCTTTGTCCCAGTGAACTGGCTGGACCACGGCCGGACACTGAGGGAGCAGGGAGTGGAGGAGCACGAGACGCTGCTGCTGCGGAGGAAGTTCTTCTACTCAGACCAGAATGTGGATTCCCGGGACCCTGTACAGCTGAACCTCCTTTATGTGCAGGTATGGGGGACTTGGCAGGGGCAGGGCAGGGAGGAAGAGGGACAGAAGCACACAGCACTTGCTCCTTTCCCTATACTCTCCAGGCACGAGATGACATCCTGAATGGCTCCCACCCTGTCTCCTTCGACAAGGCCTGTGAATTTGCTGGCTTCCAATGCCAGATCCAGTTTGGGCCTCACAATGAACAAAAGCACAAGGCTGGCTTCCTCGAGTGAGTGACCACATCCCATACTCTGTCATGGTCCAGGACTCCCTGCCACTGTGACCCCATAGGCCTGTCTCCATCCCAGGCCTTCTCCCTGTTTCCTCTTCTAAGGCACCAGGACTTGACCCACGTAGGTCATCATCCTTTGTCTCCTCACTGGCCCCATCGGAGTATTGAATGTAATCCAGTATCTCTGCCCCTGTGTTCCCTTCCCCTGGAACAAGCATCTAACTTTTTTTTTTTTTTTTTTGAGATTCTCTGAAGAATTTTGCTACAGTAGCCAGAGGAAAATAGGCTAACATTTTCTCTTAGGGAACATTAGATTAAAAAGTCTCCAAGTGCCATCCACTAGCATTTCTCAGAATGCAGTTTGGTTTGGCTTTCTCAGCCTGTTGAGTGCATGTCATCCATCCTTCTAAGGAGCTCTTCTTTCTCTTGGTTCCCTGAAATGGTGCTCTAGACCCCTCTTTCTTTTAGAGACCGAGCTGCCAGTTGAAGTTCCCTCCATCTCTTTCTCCACAGAGAGACACAGGTTGCATCCAAGAGTTCATGCTAAGTCACCTCTATTTCAGAAGACAATCCAGACCCCGTTTCCTCAGTCCTCCTCCCTAGAGATAACACTGTTCTAGACATTCCTCTACACCCCTAGGCCCATAGTTCATGGCTCACATGCCACTCATTGCTGTCCACTACATGCTGACCCTCCCTTTTCTGGTATAGCCTGAAGGACTTCCTGCCCAAGGAGTATGTGAAGCAGAAGGGAGAGCGTAAGATCTTCCAGGTGAATGGGGGTAGGGGAAAGTATCTGGGATGACCCGGGAGCTTTGCTGCTTGATCCTACTGACTAAGTGGCCCCCTGCCCCCTCCCCACCTCTGCTCACCCTGCTTCTACCCTCCAAGCTGTTTTCCTACCTCTCCTGTGCCAAGAAAGCAGGCTACATGGGCTTTAGTCTTAGCTCCATCGCTGCTTTGCTGTGGAATTCATTTCAATATTGTCCTTACCTCTAACATGAGATAATAGTGCCTGCCCTGCATAAGATTGATAGGCGTGTCAAATGGGAGAGGATACCTGAAATCACTGTGGAAGTATAATCTTTATCAAATGTTAGGTGTTATCTCTTCTCTGAATACTTAGCCCACAAGGCCTTCTCTTTGATATTCTGCTTCCCAACTCCCCGTTCACACCTCCAGAATGTCTGCAAGTTCCGTAACCATATGCCTTGAGTCACTGCTTCCGCATCTCCCTGCGCATCTCAGCCTCCAGCCCACCATCCTCTTGTTTCTCTTGTACTCCTGAACCCTTCTGTGTCCCCATAATATTCTCTCATTACAGTTAACATCTGCCTTGACTTCTTGGCTATAACATTGCCTGCATATTTTGCTAAATTCTTCCCATTTCACACTTAAGGCACACAAGAATTGTGGGCAGATGAGTGAGATTGAGGCCAAGGTACGCTACGTGAAGCTAGCCCGTTCCCTCAAGACCTATGGCGTCTCCTTCTTCCTGGTTAAGGTGGGTTCTGGACCCTTTTCATTACCCTCCTTACTTTTCATTATTGCCCTTTCCTGTCTCTGAAAGTCTCTGACTGCCCTCTGTCACACTTCCCACCATTCCCTAAGAATCCCATTCTCTGCCTTGTTCTCGCCTTCTGAAAGCCTGTCTGGAAAACTTGCCTGTGGCCCCTCCTCCACCACCACTTCCTTTCCTAGGCACTGTTTCCCCTTCTCCTGGGCCCACTCCTGAATGCCCTACTTTAACCCTCCTGGCCATGTCAGCCTCCTCTGTGGTCTAGAGCTGATCTGGACCATTTGCCTCTCGCTCAACCTCTGACCTGAACACCAGCACCAACCTCTGCCTCACAGGAAAAGATGAAAGGGAAGAACAAGCTAGTGCCCAGGCTGCTGGGCATCACTAAGGAATGTGTGATGCGCGTGGACGAGAAGACCAAGGAGGTGATCCAGGAGTGGAGCCTCACCAACATCAAACGCTGGGCTGCCTCTCCCAAGAGCTTCACCCTGGTGGGTCTGGGAGCTCCAGTGAGGAAGAGCTTTGGGATTTTCTGAGAAAGGGCAGCCACAGAGGTCTTTCCCCCTTCTTTGGGGTAGATGCACTGAGCATGACCCCAGAAAAAAGGAAAACGTTAGAACTGTTGCAGAAACATAGAGATAGAGTAGATAAAGAAACCCTCCTGGAGAGTGAGTGGTGCTTAAATGAAACAGGTGATGGATATGCTCTTTAAAGCCAACAGAGGACTGGGGTGTAACCCAGCAGTAGACCACCTGCCTAGCATGCATGAGGCCCTGGGTTCCATTCCCAGCACTACAAAAAGAAAAAAGGAAGGAAGGTAGAAAGAATATAACTGTGAAACTGTGACCAGCAAGCTGAATATAAGAATTTTCTTTGGGGGGGGGCGGCAGGAGGATGATAGAAAAACAAGCCTTCCCTCTTTTAGCAGCAAGTATTTACAGTCATTAAAAACTGATACTAACTTGACAAAATGCCCAACAATGGAAATAGAAATTATAGTAAATAAGATTTTTTCACTTTGGATACTGTTGCCAACCTTCAAGTGTAGTCATTTAATAACAAATGTTTATCTCTTCTCTATGTTATCATCAGAGGAAGACCTCTGAGCTATACCCCTAGTCCTATTTTTTATTCTTTATTTTGAAACAAGGTCTCACTAAGTTTTGGAGGGCCTCACTAAATAGCTAAGGCTGGCTGCAAATCCGGATCCTCCAGTCTCAGCCTCCCAAGTACTGGGATTACAAGCGTGTGCCACCATGCCTGGCTGGGAGAAGGATTTCTAAAATTACTTGTATCTGAAACTGTTTGGCAGAAAGGCCACTCCCCAGAAATAAAATATTTCTCTCTAAGGAGGAAAATAAAGAAATAGGAAGTTAAAGAAAGGTGGGCTTCTTCCCAGAGGGCTGTTGAGATGGGAAGTGCCCTCGTCAGCTCAGTCTTGGCTCTCCCCTCTTCCCCTGTTTC
>PVLC010012927.1:0-23204 GCA_004027655.1 Graphiurus murinus
GTGGTGGCGCATGCTTGTAATCCCAGCATTCGGGAGGCTGAGACCGGAGGATCCGGGTTCGAGGCCAGCCTCAGCTACCTAGTGAGGCACTCCGCAACTTAATGAGACCCGGTTTCAAAATAAAGAATAAAAAATAGGACTGGGGGTGTAGCTTGGAGGTAGAATGCCTCTGAGTTCAATCCCCAGTACCACACACACAAAAAAAAAAAAAAAAAAAAAACCAAAGTATGAAATACATTGAAATAAAGTTAAAATTAAGGACATTTTAACAATAGTGACTGACATGGTCATTTCACTTACTCTTTTTCAGTTGATTTATGCCACCCTATATTTTTTAAAGACTATAAATGCCATTGTTTGTCAATGTAGATATTCAATAAGCTTTTGAAACAAATTAAAGAATAAATGCAAGCACCTTTGAGTAAGAGAAATTCTGTTTCCTATAGTATTACAGATTAGATATCCTGAAAACCCTTCTCAACAAAGCAAATATAAGTTCTGAGGAAAATATAATATATGCACTTTCAAATTCAAAGTTATTCTAGCAAAACATAAATGAAACTCCCAAGACCTTCAGGTGAAGAATTCATTGAAAAGCATAGTAAGCACAAGAACTGACACTCAGCAGCCAGCTGTGGGGAAGCTGTTGATCTCAATAACCTGGAGTCTTGGATTTTGAAGTGCACAGGAGGATAGGTGACAAATGTGAAAAACCAGAACTTGAAATTTCTATCTCTACACAAAGTTAGGATATGCAAAAGGCTTTATCCTTAGTGAATGGATCAAGTTTAAATAAATGCATTCACTAGTACAAGGATGAAATAAGTTCACACATGGACACCTTAGCTCTGGGGGTAAAATGAGTCTCCTGTAAGGCTTTAAAATTGTGGACTAAAAGTGACCTAGCTACCTCAGCTACCTAGTGAGGCACTCTGCAACTTAGTGAGACCCTGTTTCAAAATAAAGAATAAAAAATAGGGCTAGGGGTATAGCTCGGAGGTAGAATGACCCTGAGTTCAATCCCCAGTACCGCAAAAAAAAAAAAAAAAAGTAATAAGGGCTACACATTATAAATAGAAGAAACATGAACAGGAAGGAAGAAGGGAGGAAGGAAGGAAAGAAGGAAGGAAGGAGGGAGGGAGGGAAGGAAGGAAGGAAGGAAGGAAGGAAGGAAGGAAGGAAGGAAGGAAGGAATCATAGGAAGATAAATACTAATGATAGTGATGATATTAAATAATAATAGTAATCTTTAATTTGAGTCATGTAAATATCAGGTAGAGCTAAGTTACCAAACAACTACAGGATACAAAAAGGAAGACAGTAATCAGTGCTAAGCATTTTAAGGTCTATGTATTATTCTAAAGAATAATAAAGATACTGATGTCTATTAAATAGCTTAAACTTTATATCAAATAGAACTCATACTAAAATGTTAATGCAAATCAGTCAAACAATAAAAGGAAAGTGTACAATAATCAAATAAATATAAAGATAAATCAGGATAAATAAAACTTTAACAAAATAAGGAAAAGGAGGAAATGATGTAAACAAAAATAAAAATTAGAAAACAATAAAATGGGGAATATACTCCTCATATTTTGTGGATATAAATTACTTGAAGATATAGAGTTTATCAGAAAACTGTGTCCAATTACCCCCATTTTACCCTTGTATACCTATTTTAAAATATGAGGAAGAAGATGGCACCTTGTCTAAAATTTCATTGATCTGTATCCTAGAATTTTTTGACTGCAAGGAATATTTGTTGACTCTAAATAATTTAGATAAAATCATATTCATTGGAATAATATGGTGTAGTTTAGTGAAATAAAATATAAGAGAACTAAAAGCAACCTATCAGAAAAAATGCATGGAGACTGAACACCACATTGCTGAATGAAGATTGGGTCATAGAGGAAGTAAGGGGAGAAATTAAAAAATTCATGAAAACAGAGACACAACATATCAAAACCTCTGGGACACCTTGAAGGCAGTAGTAAGAGTAAAATTTATAGCATTGAATGCCCACTTAAGAAGAAGAGAAAATCAACAAATAAATAACCTAATGACACAGTTCAAAGGTCTTGGAAAACAAGAACAGTCTAACCCCAAAGCCAGTAGAAGACAGGAAATCATGAAAATCAGAGCAGAAATTAATGAAATAGAAAATTTTTAAAAACAATATAGAAAATCAACAAAACCAAAAGCTTGTTTCTTGAAAAAAATAAACAAGATAGAAAAACCATTGTCCAACCTAACCAAAAGAAAGAGAGAATCAACCCAAATTACCAAAATAAGAGATGAAAAAGGTGATATTACCACTGACAGTATGGAAATACAGAGGATAGAAACTATTTTGAAAAACTATACCCCAACAAAATGGAAAACCTAGAAGAAATTGACAAATTTCTAGACACATATAACCTCATTAAATTGAGTCAAGAAGATATAGAAAACTTAACCGACCAGTAACAATCAAAGAGATAGAAATAGCAATAAAGAGTTTACCATCAAACAAAAGTCCAGGGCCAGATGAATTCCCAAGTTAATTTTATAAAACATTTATAGAAGAGCTAATCTGAATACTCCTCATGCTATTTCATGAAATAGAAAGAAACAGGACCCTCTCAAACACATTCTATGAAGCCAACATCACATTAATACCAAAGCCAAATAAAGACAGCTCAAGAAAAGAAAACTATAGGCCTATATCACTGATAAATTTAGATGAAAAACTGCTAAACAAAATACTAGCAGTGCTCAGTCAAAACCACATCAAGAAAATTATACACCATGACCAAGTCGGGTTCATCCCAGGGATGCAAGGCTGGTTCAACATACAAAAAACAATCCATGTAATTTACCACATAAACAGACTCAAAGACAAAAATCACATGATCATCTCAATTGATGCTGAAAAAGCATTTGACAAGATCCAATACCCATTCATGCTAAAAGCACTTCAGAGAATTGGAATAGAAGGAACATACCTCAACATTATAAAGGCAATATACAATAGTACCACAGCCAGTATCATATTAAATGGAGAGAAACTGCAAGAGTTCCCACTAAAAACAGGAATAAGACAAGGATTTCCATTATCACCTCTTCTGTTCAATATAGTACTTGAGACTCTAGCCAGAGCAATAAGGCAAGAGAAGGAAATCAAAGGAGTAAAAATAGGGAAAGAAGAACTAAAACTATCCCTTTTTGCATATGACATGATACTATACTTAGAAGACCCAACAAACTCAACTAAAAAACTTATAGAACTGATCAACAAATTCAGCAAAGTGTCTGGATACAAAATCAATCTTAAAAAATCAGAAGCTTTTCTGTATGCCAAACATAAATCCACCGAAAAAGAAATGCAGAAAACAATTCCACTCACAATAACACCCCGAAAAATAACATACTTAGGGATAAACTTAACCAAGGAGGTAAAAGACCTTTATAAGGAGAACTATAAAAAGTTGAAGAAAGAAATGAATGGAGACCTTAAAAGATGAAAGGATCTACTATGCTCTTGGATAGGCAGAGTAAATATCATCAAAATAGCCATTCTCCCAAAAGGGATCTACAGATTCAATGCAATACCCATGAAATTACCAAGGTCACTCCTCACAGACGTAGAAAAATCAGTCCTTAAATTCATCTGGAAAAATGAAAAGCCCAGGATAGCCAAAGTAGTTCTTAGCAACAAGAACCATGCGGGACGTATCACAATACCTGACTTCAAACTCTACTACAAAGCCAAAGTAATAAAAACAGCTTGGTGTTGGCACAAAACCAGACACATAGACCAATGGAGCAGAACAGATGATTCAGAAACAGACCCACGTGCTTACCCACCTGCTTTGACAAAGGAGCCAAAAATATACACTAGAAAAAAGATAGCCTCTTTAACAAATGGTGTTGGCAAAACTGATTAACCGTATACAGGAAAATGGAAATAAACCCCACTTTCTCACCCTGCACAAGAGTTAACTCAAGGTGGATCAAAGACCTGGAAGTCAGATCGGAGACCTTGCAGCTACTTGAAGAGGGCAGAGGCCCGACACTTCAATGCATAGGCACAGGTAAAATCTTTCTCAACAAGACCCCAAAAGCACAAGCAGCTAAAAGGAAGATCAATACATGGGATTACATTAAACTGAAGAGCTTCTGTGCAGCAAAAGAAACTATCAAGAACCTCAACAGAGAGCCCACAGAGTGGGAGAAAATTTTTGCCAGCTACTCTTCTGATAGAGGACTAATATCTAAGATATACAGAGAACTCAAGAAACTCACAGCTAAGAAAACAAATAACCCAATCAAAAAATGGGCAAAGGATCTAAATAGACACTTCACAAAAGAAGAAATACAAGTGGCTAATAAATGTATGAGGAAATGTTTCACATCATTAGCAATCAGAGAGATGCAAATAAAAACTACCTTGAGATTTCATCTAACTCCAATCAGAATGGCAATCATCAAAAACATGAACAATTACAACTGCTGGTGAGGGTGTGAAGAAGTGGGAAAACATTGTTGGTGGGATTGCAAACTAGTGCAACCACTTTGAAAAACAGTATGGAGGATCCTCAGACAAATGGGAATGAACCTACCATATGATCCAGCAATACCACTTCTGGGTATATACCCACCAGAATGGAAACCAAAATATCAGACCGATGCATGTATATCTATGTTTATAGCTGCACAATTCACAATAGCCAAACTACGGAAGCAGCCAAGATGTCCAGTGACAGATGAATGGATTACAAAACTATGGGATATGTACACAATGGAATTTTACTCAGCCATAAAGAAGAACAAAATCATGTTATTTGCAGGGAAATGGATGCAACTGGAAAACATTATGTTAAGTGAGATTAGTCAGTCACAAAGAGTAAAGAAGCATATGTTCTCCCTAATATGTGGATGCTAGGGAGAAGATGGGGCATAAGAGGGTCCCCAGATGAAAAAGGAGAGACTCTCGATAAGCAAAGAAGTTGATTTAACCGAAGGGGATGGACGGGGGGGGGGGGCACCCTAATGCACAGGATGTACTTACACAGTTATGTCAAGGTCACTCACTAAACTGAACTTGAGAGAGAGGGAAGGCGAGGGAGCAGGGTGGGAATTGGGGAAGGGGTCAAATGAGAAATGTGTTCACATATGTCATTATCAATTTGTACCTAACAAAGATATATGCTTACAATGCATGAAATATTACAATAAAAAAGACAGAAACCAAAATGAGAACAAAAGGCCAAATTTTGATTGGTCACACAACCAGAATGAATGATTTGGCCATGTTTCTCCATGGTTTACTTCCCTTAAGCTTCTAGTTATCAGTTTGATTGTCCCAGCAGGATAGACAATTTGATTAATAGAGGCACCAAGGAAATGTTAAATCCAGAACATCGGAAAGTGTGAGCAGAGTTCCCCAAAGGAAAGCCAAGGTGTCAGGATGCTATGATCAAAGGAAAGACAAACATACCCTAGTCCCTCCAAAGTTACAAGAGATAATTTACTGTATTTACTGAATATTTGTCTGAGTATAGCAACAATTCTTACATACTTAGATCAAGGAATACATTTCTTAAACAGTTATTTTTTTCTCCTTAAGCATTTAAACCAATGGTCACGAGCCAAATGACTACTGGAATGAGACAACTCAAGGAAACAAATAAAGCAGTATTTGAACAGGATGATAAATGAGAACTAACTCTTATGGTGAATAATAAAGAAGGAAATGGTAGTGAAGTTCAAGGAAAATTTGAGAGCCTCTGAACTAGCCTGAGGAAGCAGTGGTTACTCAGCTCCCAACAATTGTCATCATGCAAAAATGCAACTAAATTGGAGCCTGATCTTTTTCAGGAATCAATAGTCAGAAATAAGCAAAATTTACAGATTTTAAAATATTGGAAACTGATTCAATTTGTACAGTACCATGTTAATCAACACCAGGAAAGTTGTCTATATAAGTTAACAAGAGGGAGTTGTGAGCGTTTATACTTCCAGTTCTCTCTTACCCTTTATAATAAACATTTTATTTTATATGCATGTAATATGCATATGTGCATATATAATATACATTAACAATATTGGCCTTCCTTCCTTACCAGAGCAGTACATTTTTTTAATATTTGATTAACCTACATTGACACATCACTGTCTAGAGTTTACACTAGGACTCATTCTTGGTATTGCATATTCTATAAATTTTGACAAATTTGTAAAGACACACTTCTGCTTCCATCATTACAATTTCACATACAGTAATTTATTGCCTAAAATATTCCCTTTGCTCCACCTATTCATCCCTGTCCTCTCAATAACTCATCGTAACCATTGATCCATTTATTGTCTCCAGTTTTGTCTTTTCTAGAATGGCATAGAGTTGGAATCACATATTATATACCTTTTCAGAGTGACTTATTAATATACATTATGGATTCCTCCATATTTTCTTTTCTTTTTTTTTTCTTTTTTTTTTTTTTTTGCGGTACTGGGGATTGAACTCAGGGGCATTCTACCTCCGAGCTATACCCCCAGCCCTATTTTTTATTCTTTATTTTGAAACAGGGTCTCACTAAGTTGCAGAGTGCCTCACTAGGTAGCTGAGGCTGGCCGCGAACCCGGATCCTCTGGTCTCAGCCTCCCGAATGCTGGAATTACAAGCGTGCGCCACCACGCCCGGCTGGATTCCTCCATATTTTCAAAGTTACTTTCTTTTAATGTTGAATAATGTTCCAGTTACCTGGATATACCATAATTCATTCATTTACCTACTAAAGAATCCATTGTCTACTTCCAAATCATGGCAATTATGAGTAAAACTGCTATAAACATCTTTATGAAGGCTTTTGTATGGACATAATTTTCAGCAAATTTGGGTAAATATAAAAAATTATGACTACCAAATCCTATGGTAAGAATATTTTGTATTTTTGTAAGGAACTGCCAAACTGTCTTCCAAATAGCTGTGCCGTTTTGCATTCCTATCAGTGATGAATGAGAGTTCAAGTTGCTCCACACCCTCATCAGTATATAACCTTGCTGGTGTTTGGGATTTGGGCCATTTGAAAGGGATTGTAGTGGTACACTTTTAATTTGCACTTCCCCAGGGGCATATGATGTTAAGCATATTTTAATATGCTCATTTCTCATTTGTGTATCATCTTTAGTAAAGTGCTCAGATCTTTTGTCCATTTTTATTGAGTTTTCAGAGTTCTTTGAATGTTTTAGATGAGTCATTTATCAGATATATCTTTTGCAATATGTTTGCCCAGTCTATGTGGCTTGTCTTCTCTCCATTTTCATTTATTTTTGAAGATCTATATTACTATCTGCTGGATCAAATAGTCATCTATCTAATTGTCATTTCAAAGGTAACATGCTGGAATGGGGATGTAGCTCAGTGATTAAGTGCATAGTTAAGCACAAGAGACCCTGGGTTCAATCCCCAGCACTTCCCCCACCACCCCCTGCATAAAATGTGGCACTCATATCTATTTTCAAATATTAAATTTCCTCATGCTATTAAAATATTTATCATATTTCTTAATAAACTGATAATCAAAGGAGTCATTATAATTTTTAAAAATTATAGTTAATCTGATTTATTAGATTTTCTATGTTTTTAAGCAATATTTAAGAGCACTTTTAAAAGTCTCTAAGCCACAAAGTAAGTGGTTATTCCTATTCTGAATTTTAATATGATGTTCAATGTATGCTTCAGGTAGCCAATAGCTACCTGTAGCAGGGGAGATATTCACAATTAAAAGTAAAAGAAGGAAAACCAAGAGTCATTTAGAACATTCCAGACATATATTTCTTTCACATGCCTCAAAAACAAACTATATATATGAATAGCATTTAAAGACGAAAAAGAACCAGAAATGATTATCACACTGCTAGACCAAGAGATTCAATGGCCATTTGTAAATTCTGTATAGAGCTGTTTATTCCACTCCAGTGGAGCACTAGAATATTTCAAGCTTCATTACCTTTGGTGCTGGTATAAGCAAGCATGTGAAGACACCTCCACTGACCTTGATTGTAGAAGTACACTTGACAAAAGCTTCTAGTGAACTACTTTGTCTTAATCCTGCATCGTATATTATGCCTTTGCCTTTCTTACCACATGGACCAAAATATGCCCAGTACTACAAACAGATTTTTATTCTAAGGAGAAAAAAGAATTCTCTAAAATTTTCTTTTAAGTAACCAGGTAACTGAGACTCTGAGAAAATGGCCCATTATGTGCATGAGGAGAAGGGAAACTGATCGAAATTCCCATTAAAAAAAAAAAAAGACATAAAGTATCAGGTCTAACAAAGTTGGTAAGAGTATCTGGTATGAAGTAAATAAAAGTAAACATGAATAGGAGAAACTCTTCCAAAACTGACAACAAAAGAAAAATAATCTTATAGGAAATTTGTGGCATGATCTTTGGTCAGGGATGAAGTTATTAATGAAAAGTTCAATGAAAGATCTCAAAGTCTGCACAGTAGTTAGGAATTACTTCACCAAATATATGTTCATGTTCTTACCCAAAAGTATTATTTAGATTTTATCCTTTCTACTGACTTTACAAATTTCCTAAGGATAAATGAAGTTTTACAAAAGAGAAAATTGACTTAATAAAATTCTTATTAAAGTGTCTTCACTAGTAAACTGACACGAATTATTAGCATATATTTGTAGATAAAAAAACTTCAAATATACAATATAAATAGGTAACTAATTACAGTTTTTCACTTGTCTTTTTAATCTTTATTTTTTTCTTGAAAGCTGGCTTTTCTCTAAACCTATCTTAGTCAGAAATAGTCTAGTTTTGTTTTCAAAATGTTAATGCAATGGTTGAACTTTTAATGAGCAAATGAAATACCAGGAAAGAGAAAATAATTTTAACTCAATTTATTTGCCTTCAAAATAAATGAAAATGGAATATACACTTGAAATAATAAGAACTGTTACATACAGAAATAGAAACTCATCATGGAACTGCTGCAGAAGGAAATATTAGAGCAAGAAGTAACTCAATTTCATACTGTGCAATTTAAATGTACTCTAAGTAATTAAAATTAATGTAATTGAAATTGTCTCTGCACCATGGTTCAATTAGGTCACTTAAATGGAACACTAGAAAAATCTAAATTATTTTAAGGAAAACAGAAGAAATAACTAGTCCTTTTCATCTAATTCAGGTATCATCTAAGATCCTAACAGGGTAAGAGAGAGATTGTGATTCACATTGCCTTCTGCTTCAGGATACTCTTGCTTCAGAAATTAACTTAAGCATTATTTCTAGAATAAACTTTCTTACTTCTCACCTCCTCTCACACAACACATGTTTAGGAGTCTTGAGATATAACACACACACACACACACACACACACACACACACACACACACACACACTTTCAATGTTATCTGCACTGTTCCTTTGCACTACTTCCTAAGATTATAAATACTTATTTGCCTAAGTATTCTTGTCAACATCCTTCCTAACCATTATGCTACAATATGTATAAGACCAGGAACTATTACTGTTATTTGGGTACTCCTTAGGCCCAAAATAACTTATGGAATAGAATGAATGTTAAGAAAATACTAATAATAGATTTTTATGGCAAATAGATTAGACATGAGAAAAATAGTAAAGATAGATGGATAAATCATCAGATAGCTAGGTTAATGGAGATATTATATAGATATGAAATTTCAGAATTGTTATTCATTTTATCACATCTTTCAGTTACTTGTCATGAGTCAAAAAGTTGAACATGGTAGATAGATAAGTGATTGATACATAGACTCCTCAAATTAATGAAAAATATAATAATTTTGTTTTAATTTACTGTTAAAACTACATTGTCTTAAAACTAATATAAAACACAGCTAACAATTACCTGAGAATATAATGCTTGAAAGAAAACACATGTTAGTTTCTATTCCTATGAGAGAAGGTCATGAGATAAAAATGTACCTGTAGATAGTTTGAGAGAAAACACACGAGAGAACATTGAAAAACTGAGACAGGAGAGTAAAGTCAATGAAATGCCCATTAATGACTGAGAGCATTGCTTTGAGGACCTGTGCTCATTCCCATCCCTCCCCCTGAGTGGCCATGTGAAATGTAGCTCAGAACTGTTTGCTGCAACACCTGGAAACTGGGACATAGATCTATCAACGTCAACCTCTTTATTGGTTGGAGAGATGTAATTGTTAATTTGGGATGTCAACTGGATTTGATCAAGGAATACCTAGAGAGCTAGGAAACATTATTTCTGGTAGTGTCCATGAGAATGCTTCTGAGGGAACTGACATGTAATTGTGGGCTAAGTGGGGTAAATCTGGCCTCAACAGGAGCAGACAACATTCAATCAGCTGGAGGCCTAGATAGATTAAAAAAAATCAGAAGAAAGGAGAATTTGCAGGAAAATGGACAAAATTAGAGAACATGCTAAGCTAGATTAGGCAGTCTTGGAAAGTAAATAATTGTATGTTTCCTCTCTCTCATATGTGGAAGCTAGAGAGAAATTGGGAAACAAAAGGGACTTTATATAAAGGAGGAGCAACTCCGGTGGAGTGATGGAGGGGGTTAAGGGATGGAAGTGAGGGAGACAAAGACTTGATAAAGGAAACACTTCAAATAATACTATATACATATGTGAAATTATAAATACCAATCTCTATATTATGGATTGAGGGAGTAGTATCCAAATGGAAACACTCAAGCTTCCATGGTTTTAAGGCATTCTGACTTGGATAGAGTCACTCTGCTGTCTTTCCTGGTTTCTCAGCTTGCAAATAGCCTATTCTGGTGGCCAATTTCCCTACCAAATGATAAATCTCTTCATATTTATATGAAGGTATTTCTGAAGAACTCTAATACCAAAGAAATATTGACTCCTATCCTATCCTCCAAAATACATGTGGTAGAAAAAAACTGTTAATGTACTCTTTTAGTGGTGTTTTTTATTGGGACAGGGATTGCAAACCAGAGCTTCAGGTGAAGGGTGTTCTGAGAAAGGCTTGAGATCAACAGAATCTGCTACAGAGTTCTAGGGGAAAAAGATATAGTGTATTCCTATATTTGTAGAAAGTGATGAGAGTAGGACTGTTAATTCTCATAGAAAAACAGAATAAATAGCTGAAGGCCAAACCCGACTCATGTTGCTTGGCATAGCTTTAGCCAACTATATTCCCTGGAAGCCGAGTCTAGAAGTATTAAAATGCAACTTACTGGAGGATTATTTGGAATTAGAGTTGATATTGTCAGGTGCTAATAGCATTAATGGCTTTATAATTAGAGCACTATAGTAGGAATTCAAACTTGAGCTGAAATTTTATAAACCCTAGAGATGAGAGGTGTCTACAAAAGTCTAGAGATCTGGAGGAATTGGACCCCTGGATTTTATTTGTACAAATAGCTCACTATGCTTCCTTAGGACAACTCATCTAGAAGAAAGGTATCAAATCATGTAATGAAATTTAGTCAAATATCTGTCAATTAGATATCTGCTGGCCCAGTTTCAATAGATGCTATCCTGTCAACAAAAAATGTGACCCTGAAATACACTGCTGATGTACATTGATGAAAATATGGCTGAGTGTATCTTGTGTAAATAATGAGCTACAAAAGTTAAAATTCAAAAAGTTCTCCAGACAGTTCTCGGGAGACCTATGTTTATTTTCAATTAGTAAAAGCAAAAAAAAAAAAATGAAGTTTCTGACTTGTCACTTTTTTTCTTAATAGTATGTCATTATTGCAAAGTTGTTATTAATTGATTCTCTTCCACATTGATTTGTTGTACTGAATTCAACTTTGGCTTAGTTTTCTAATATCTCAACATAGAAATGCATCTTAGAAGCAGGATGTGGGAGATGAATACAATTGGTAATTTTAAAGTATTTTGTGCGAAGAATCTTTTCTTCAAATAAAAATCTTTCATAGTTGGTCAAAGTACAAGATAAACAAATATGCTCTGACTGATCTTGGAGTAAAAGAGGAAGAGAATGAGTGAGTATCTCCACAGCTGCCTTCAACACTTGGCTTTTTCAGAAAACTCAAGACATCCTAGAGGAAATTTTATGGCATTTTGAGCAGAGTTTAAAAATTGCAGACCTAGGTAAGAATGACATATTACATTCTAGTAGTGTTTTATAGCTCACAAAATGATTTACAGTGCATCATCTGTGCCCCTCCTGCCTCAGCATCCAGATTCTATTTAACCATATTATTTTAAAGAAGCTGAAAATGACTTACATTTTATCATATATGTAATTGCATTAAACCTAATGATGAAAAATTAGTTTAATTTAGAATGAATTTTTATTCTTTTTAAAAAGTATGAAGAACATTTCTATGTTCATCAGTTTTAGAACCACATGTAATGAATAAGAGTATATTGGACAAAAGTGCAATAGAAAATCTTCCTAAGATAGGGCCCGACATTGAGCCAGGGCTGACTTCTCCATTTTGCATAGCAGGCATAGTATCTAAAGGCCTACAATACTTTTGGGCCTATGAAAATATTTTAATTACTGTGTGTGTGTGTGTGTGTGTGTGTGTGTGTGTATGTGTGTGTGTGTGTGTGTGTGTTTTACTGAGGATTGAACCCAGGTGTATTCACCTCTGAGCCTACACCTCCCAGCCCTTTTTTATTCTTTTTATTTTCAAACAGAGTCTCACTAAGTTATTGAGGCTGGCCTTGAACTTTGCTCCTCCTGTCTCAGTCTCCCAATACCAACCCACGATGCCAGACAAATTTAATATTTTTAATCAAAAAAGGGACCCACAAAGGCAAAAGTGCCTAGGGCACACAATTGTCACATATGACCCTCTTAGGGACATATAAATATAGAATTGCCATGTCTCAGAATTAATACAAGTCCTATAATTAACTTCAAGTTTCTTCACAAGGAACTAGGAACTTGTGGTTCTTTTTAATCTGTTTTTAACCTCCAAGTTTTAAAATGATTGGACTGACACCTTAAAAACTACCACATGAAGGACATATGATGTTGTAGAAGAACAATTTAGAGTCAAAATACGTGGTTGATGTGGTTTTCTTTCCTGAAAACACACCATATGTCATATTACACAAGCTCTTTAATCTCTATGAACTATAAGTGCTTTATCTGTAAAGGAATCCTGCAAAGATTAAATCAATGGAGTAGGCAGAAGCACCTCCACAATTCCCAATAGGTATGAGTTAAATGTAAATCCTCATTGCAAATACATTTGCCAGATTTTAGTATTCTTGAATATTTTCTGCAGTTTTTTTCTGTGATATGGAAGACACTCACAATGATTAAATGAATAAATGAGTATATAAATGAACTTACATATTCAGACTTACCCTGTATTCCATACCTAGAATATTCTCCCTTAGTCGTCTTGGTATAGCTAAATTCTACCATTCTTTGAAAATATCAACTTTTATATGATTAAACAATGTTTTAACATTCCACCTCTCTTTGATATCTTTTCTGAACTTCTGAGAACTTATCTTCTCTGACATCTATTTTGAACTAAGCCTGTGATGCCTTTATTATTAATTCTTCAGATTATTCCCTTTCTTCATAGACTGTAGGATTCTCAAGGTTAAGGGATGTTTCTAATATATATTTTCTTAGTCCTAGTGTAATTCCCTGTCCACAGTAGATATTTAGACAAAAATCCATTTCTCATAGTTCTAGAGGTTAAAAAGACTAAGACCAAGGCACCAGTATATTTAGTGTTTTGTGAAGACTTCTACCTCATAGATAGCTGCCTTCTTGCTCTAACCACACACAGAAAAAAGGGTAAGGAGTCTCTCTGGAGCCTCTTTATTAGGGCATGAACCCCATTCACAAGTACTCCACCCCCTGATCTAATCTCTTCCAGTTCGCTCCTCCTAATTCTATCACCTTGAGGATTCCATCTCAAGGTGGATATATTCCATCTCTATTTGGGTGGATATAAACATTCAACCTAAAGCAATATCCCATCGTATCCCCTATGCTTTATGCAACTTGGATTTATAATTCTGAAAGTCAAACAATATCTCCTGCTTCTCTGACCAGGTTCATGTTTTGTCCAAAATGTCTGCCTATGGCCTGGCCTCTAAAGTCCTATACCTATCATTCTAGATCCAGATTACATCTCAAATCTCTTTATTCCTACCCCATTCCAGCAAATGTGGATCTTCTTTTCCCTAGTTTTTCTTATTTCTAAACATTTTATCCATTCCTCGGACTAGCCTGCTTCACAATTTTTTTAATGGTGGTGAGTGTGAGTGAATGTGTGTTTGAGTGTAGTGTGAATGTGCATATATGTGAGTGTGAGTATGTGTGTGATTTCTGGCTAGATGGTGAAATTCTGTTTGGCAAAGACTAATGTCTAATTATCTTTACATCTCTAGGAGTACTTAAAACTATGCCTTGCTTTTTAAAGTGGGTGATCAATAAATGCTACTGAATTGGTTTTTTTCCTGAACTGAAAGAGGAAAAGTCTTTAAGACTATAGTGTCAAAAAAAGACATTCCGAGCCGGGCGTGGTGGCGCATGCTTGTAATCCCAGCGTTTGGGAAGCTGAGACCGGAGGATCCGAGTTCGCGGCCAGCCTCAGCTGCTTAGTGAGGCACTCCAAAACTTAGTGAGACCCGGTTTCAAAATAAAGAATAAAAAAAAAAAATAGGGCTGGGGGTGTAGCTCGAAGGTAGAACGCCTTTGAGTTCAATCCCCAGTACCGCAAAAAAAAAAAAAAAAAAAAAAAAAGACATTCCAATCAGATATGTCTGCCTACAATGGAACTAAGTGTTAACAGATGTTGTTCTATGCATTATCTCAATAATCATCGTAAGTTTTTCATTTGAATTTGAGTATAGACATTACTTACCCTTTTACAGGAAATTTTGTTCTTAGGGAAAAAAAATCACCAAATGATAAACTGACTTTTCCTTATAACAATTTTCAAATATTTTCCAAGAAAAGATGTCACACAAATAATGACTTCTTTGAACATGGGTGTTTTTGAATACCAAGTTAAATAAAGTTGAACCAATATCTTTGATAGAGGATTTCAATACATTTTTAATACATTGTAAATTTCAAACAGGGAAGATGTATGTAGAATTCTCCAAGCATATTGTTTCGCAGAAATCTTTTCTCCCAGAACATCTTGCATATTGGTGGAATGATGTTTCATGAAGTATTTGGGGAGACATCCTTCATGGCTATTAACCTATTTTAAAATACATATAAATCTATCATAGAAACAACATCATTTTTGCAAGAGATAGAAAACTTAACTATACTTAAAAACATAGGGCTCATGGGGGAAGGGGTTAAGTGATAAATGTGTGCATATATGCCTTTATCAGCTTGTACCTTTATTAGTGGTGTTGAGACCCAGTAGTCATTTTAACCCAATAAGTCCAATGCTTCCAATTTGTGAACATTTCAACAAAATCAACATAGGTGAATTAAGTTAAATTGGAGATTATATTATAAGGCTTCTAGATACTTTATATGTGTTTCCTATACATATGGAAATAATGTGTGTATGTGTGTGTGTTTTCAAACATTCGAGTCATTCACATATTATTTTTCTCAAAATGATAGAATTCTAAAACCATTATATTTATTTCAAAAGTTATCATAAGTGATATATTTGCTGACAAATTTAGGTTTTCATAAGTGTGCCACATCTGGGAAGACGGGACTTAACAGGTTAACTGATGCTCTGATTCAGTCATAAGATGTATGTGGTCCTGCTACGTTGACTGAGAACAGAGATGGGACACTGAAAGGCAGCCATGGAGTATCTGTGTGTAATTATATTCCAGACTCTCTGTAACTGAAATACAACATGCACAGTAGCTGAGGGAGACCATATTATTACATTGGTCAAAACTAAAGAAAAAGTTTCTATGCAGGAAAAAGTGAATAGTGAGGTAAGTTAATATGCAGAGAGACATAGGGGAGAGAGAAAATAATTTCTAAGTTTCTACTGACTTCAAAGTTTTGACTTCAAAGTTCTCTCTCTTCAGGTCTATCCGCATTTCAGTTTCTGCATGCTTTCAGCCATTTGAGTATGCTGATATTAGAAAAAGAATTCATTTTCCTTTCTCTACTTCAAGTGGATTTCTGTTATTTGCCATCTCAAAGTTTTAAATTTAATTTAAACACATTCATAAAATTGAGTTCAGTATAGTTGTCTATATCAAGCTTTTGAAAATGCCTTCCAATCACAGACCACTAGGAGCACACCTGTAGTTGATCATGCTGGGTTCACTTCACACTGAAGGAAGGCAGAATGCTCACCATGGAGAACTGAGTAACTTTGCATTAGCAGGTGTTGGGGAACACTAATCATGGAATTTGGACTTCTAATTATGTGGGAGGCCTTATACAGCAGGGTGCTGTTCTGAATTGGATATTGTGAGAAAAATTAATTTCATGATTGGGTTCATTTCATAATTGGGCATCTTCATAAGTCTTATCTAGAAGGTTGGAAGACTAGACTACAGGAAAAAATGTCACTGGTAAAGAAGCAGCAGTGACTCAAGACATTTTGATTATTTTTATGGTGTGGACAATACTCATATTTTAAATATATTTGCATATGATTGTTGGATGGTCTTGTTATTATCTTAGTGCATAATAATCATAGACCCATGCTTCTTGTTGGTGCCTGTGTTCTAAATGTTCAACAGGAGAACACTAAGGTCTAGCTAAGTGGAACCAACTCCAGCTCTGGATATCAAGTGCTGCTTTTCTCTTAAAAAGTAGTTTCACTTTATCAGCATCCCTCCTCATTGAGGGACTAGTTGCACCATATCTACACAGTTCCTCCTGGTTCATCTTCTATTGTCATCTGTATGTTTTAAATTCATCTTCTCTGTAATACATTTTATCTTATTACATGCCATGAATACAACAGAGGCCATCTTCCTGTATCAAAGAAGGTTATGCTAGTAACAGAAGTGGCAGTCTCCAAATTTTGCTAAAATTCAAATATCAAATGCAAAATGTAGCATCTTCATTCACTGTATTTCTTTTTTTAATTAATTAATTTATTTTTAATTGGTGCATTGTAATCATACATCTTTGTTAGGTACAAGCTGATAAAGGCATACAGGATTCACTGCATTTCTAAAGCTCTAAAGCTGGTTCCCATTTTCACATGTTGAGATACCTGATGCTTTCTCTGAGACAAGCCTGTGTAATTGCCAGCTCTGTCTTTTAATCAATCTCTCTCTCTTTCTCTCTCTCTCTCTCATTAGTAAAACATCTGGCAGAACTTTATGGATAGAAAAATGGACTTTATACCTCTCAAATTTTGTTAGGAGAAAAGTGCATTCCCACATAAAGACAATTCCTGGCATTCAGAAACTAAGAAAGTCTCCTCAATGGAACAGAATTTTTATTATACTTTGACATTATCTGTGCAACTCTATCAAATATTATCTTCACTATATTTGATTGCTTAACATTTTTATTTTTATATTATGCTCTTATGAAGGTGATCTGGGCGCAACTTGAATGTCTAGGAAACATGCATTCTATTTGCTGAACCAGCACATAAAACACATCTTTCTTTTTTAATACTTTTAATTGGTGCAATTTAACTATACATCACAGTAAGATTCAAAGTAACCTAAACATGCATGCACACGTCACTTGGTGTACCTAACCCTTTCCCCTTCCTCCTCCCAGTATATGTCAGTAAGATTGGCAGAGAACCTGTGTAGGGAAGTAACCTTATTTTAACTGTTAGAACATGTTTTTGAGGACCCTGGCATTCTGGTTAACAGTGGGAGTTCTGAAGTCAGGCTGACTGAAGTAAAACAGTAACACTTCCCCTTAAAGGTTGTATGACTTGGATGAGACACTATGTCTCTTCATACCATAGTTTCTTTATTTCTAAAATAGAGAGAATAGCATATACCTCAGAGGTACTGTGATGGCTAAAAGTAAAAAAGTGCATAAGGAATTTATCAGAGTTCCTGAGCCAATAATAAGTCATTAGTACGCGCGCGCACACACACACACACACACACACATACACACACACACACACACACACACACACCTTTTCTCACATAAAATAATCAAACTGCTTACTGGAAATTTCCTACCTTTAATTTAAAAAAAAGAATGAAAGGATAACATTATACAATAGGACAAATAGCAGTTAAAATCACAAATTTTCCACAGTGCACAAACGTAGATTCCTTCTTCTGTTATTTCCTTAATTCGTCATCTGTGTTAGGTTTTAAGGATACAAAGATGAAAACATACACCATTGATATGAGGTAGTCAGGTCACTCACAAAACAAGGCAGTTACGGTTTTAGTAATTCTACATAGGCTTATGTTGCTGCTTAAGCATTTGAAGTTGCAGATTGTAAGAAAAAGAAAAAAAGTAATGTCATGGCCTGGCTAGGGGCATTTGAAAAGTAGACACATGTTTGGCAAATTCCATATTTTCTGCCCTAGTGTGAAGATAGGTCTTTTGTGATTAAGAGTGGATATATGCTCTGCTAGTACCCAGAAGCAGTGAAAAAGTATACTTATCTATAAGGAGGGGCTATAATCACTCAATCAGCGTTTTATCCTCCAGAAAGTTGCTTCTGCAGATGAATAAAAAGGTACTAAAATAAATCATCCAGATACAATATTGAAATACATTAAATTTTAAAAAAGAGTAATACTAGATATTGCACTTTCCAAAATATATTACCACTTCTATATTTATGTTGGTGTTTTTAAGATTTCTCTTTTGTTATTCAAAATATAATAACTATCACTTTGCCTCCAGCAGAAATAAACAAAGGCGATTGGTGAAAAATGAGAAGAATTCCCTAAAAGGAAGAATGTTCTTAATTATGACTGTGCATGTGGTTTGAAATAAATGTTTTATAAAAGAAATGCTGTGACCTTTTTTTTTCTTTAAAAAAAGTGTTTTTCAAAATAGAAATCATATATCAAGATTTACATGTAAATAGTCCATAGAAAAAAATTCAAACTCATAAATACTATTATCTAATATATCAGCAACATACCAGTATTATTTATGAAATATCATTTATCAACTATAACTAATAATATACATAAAAATGCCTCTTACTTACCTTTAGATTATTGAATAGCATCCTAACAATTTTTTAAAGAAGCCTCAATAAAATTAGTGTCATATTTTCTGATGATGTTGAGTCTCTTATAGTTAGCATTTATTATTAAGTACTTGCCATTTGTTAGTAATTGGACTACGTGCTTCTCATTCATTATATAATTTTTACCCAGGAAAAATCTCAGTGAAATATATACCGTAACCACCATTTCACAGTTGAAGAACTGAATCTTAGAGAGACCACTTAATTTGTCCAAGATACCCTGAGTTAGTACTCAGGTAGTGGTAGGTCTGCTGAAATCCAAAGGCCCTGCTATTAATTTCTGAATTACTAAATTCCTCTCCTTGACAGCCTTATGGTGAGTAAAATTAGCATATACTACACCCTCCATTATCTCATTTACTATATACAACTAGAAAGAAGAAGATATTTTAAAGATGAGAAAATAGAACTAATAGTCACAATAATAGGTAGGCATGTTAGTGACTAATATCGAAATTTATGGTTATATAAAATCCAAAGCCACAATCTTAATGCCAGTCACAGCATCTAATTGTAACACTGACTGAAAAAAAACCAAAGCACTATTTTATTATATTCATTTTCTCATTAATATTAGCATTGCCTTAATAATTGGTAATAAACTTTAGAAGCAATCAGTATTGTTATCACTATCATTTTAAGCAGTTTTCCATTCCACCTGAGAATAAATCTTTCATAAGCACTTAGAGAGTTTTTGGCAAAGTGACAAGGGGTGTTGAACTATATTTTCTGAAACAGATTTGAATATCTGAATTTGGACTTAATAAACACAGCTTGAAAATATAATGGGAAAACTTGAAAGTAGAGAAAATAAAATTACTTATTTCTGACCTATGTGCAGTTCCTTTTTCACTTCTCTAAAACAAATGAGAAATTGATGCAAGAAATTATTAACTCATTGTCTACAGATTTAGCTCTCAATAGGGGGAGTGTGGTCAGAACTCTTTCAAACAAAAACTGAAAGAATATTAACCTGATGGAATGTTAGCATGTTGGTTTTGCTTACACATTATTTTTTAACTTAAATAAGCACAATTAGTTCCACTAAGCTGCTCATGATTTTACAGTTGCAAGACTGAAATATTTCTGTTCACAAGTTGTATTTAATAGGCACAAGTATAAGGTAAATTCTGTGACAAAAGGAAAACCTGTGAACTAGGAGAAAGGATGTCTTGCACCCCTTTACCATATGCCCTCTTTTATACCCTGTCATGGTTCCTCATCCACAAAAGAAAGTGTATGGACATCAGGGATGGCAATGAGGAAAGCACTGAGTCGGCCTTACTGCAGTTCAGCAAACATGTACCATAGGGAGTGTGAATGGTGCTTAAAAAAATGGAGAGCAACTCCAAGGATGATGTAAGGGCCCAAGGAAGGAGGATATAAGCAAGGAGATAGGAAAACTATTCAGGCTCTGATGCCTTGACTCTCCAGGGAAGAAAGGTATGAGAATATCAATGTAGTGGAATGCTAATATTTATTATTGCTCACACTGCATTTGCTTTCCATTTACAGAATCATAGATGTTCCCACTAAGCTGCCTGTTATTTTATCTTTTAGAGCAAAATGTCCCTTCCCATAATTTCACTTAGTAAGCATGCTTTATCTGAGATTTTTGTCTTTAAATGTTACAGAAGTGGCATTTATGTATAGAGTGAATCTTCTCCCCTCAACTTCCATTTCCAAATCTCCAATAATATAATTTGAATTGGTACTGCTGGAAAGTTTAGATGCTCTTTTCTGAATTAACAAAAGGGGCCAAAAATCTAGGTCTGTTATTAAAATTACCAGAAGCCATCCACAGGGCCATTTGATAGGAAGTGAATTTTCACAGAAAGAGAGAGAGAGGAGAGAAAGGAGAGAGAGAGAGAGAGAGAGAGAGAGAGAGAGAGAGAGAGAGAGAGAGAGAGAGAGAGAGAGAGGAGACAAGAGAGAGGAGAGAGAAGAAGAAGAAGAAGAAGAAGAAGAAGAAGAAGAAGAAGAAGAAGAAAAGGAGGAGGAGGGTGGGGAAGGGAGAGGAAAGAAGGGGCAGAGAAGGGGACAAGAGGAAAGGAGAAAATTGTAAGAAGACTAGTAAGAGAGAAAGAAAGAAAGCAAAAGACAAGAAAATATAATGGCTATCTTTCTCACATACTCAGAGCAAGATTTCAAACCATCTACTTCCCCCAAGGTTTAAAGATAAAAAGCAGGTCCCTATGGAGATCCTCCAAGATCTTACCTTTCCCTCCTTTGGTAGCCAGGATCTCTATCCACTCACACAGGCATAACCTGTCCACACCTTTCTTCTTGCTACTGCTATGAGCTCTTTCTGTCTTGTCCTGGTACTATTATGTTGAGTACTATCATGTTGAGGTCCTCATGTTGAGGACTCAGGGTGCACAATACTCTTCTGAATACACCTGAATAAAACCTGAAGGGGGAGGAATTTAACACTTCATAAAATATCTTTGTCCAGTGGAGTTTAGAAGTTAGTGGATACATCCTTATCTTCTTTACCCTCCTGGTAGGCTTTCTTGTGACATGTGTATATGATATGGCTTCTCATTAAATTATACATCCATATCAGCTAATTAGACTTATATGGCAGCAGTCAGCTCAATAGCACATCCCCACACTGACTCTCTCTCTCCAGACCTTCTTGACTTTCCTCGTCAGCCACCTCTGCTTTCTGGGATTGAAATTCCTAATTAAGTAGACAAACAAGCAAACAAACAAGAGCATAAATTTCCTCAGGTTCTACTTAGTGTGGGGAAATGAGATCAAGTAAAAAAATATATATATATAATATTCCTTAATTAATTGTGCAAATAATAGAAATTGAGAAAATTAAGAAACTGAAGCTTTTATGTGCTTCTATGTTTTTTTTTTTTTTTCACAAACTCTGAGTGACTATGTAATTTCCATGTCTGAACTTCATGCTGTAGATACAATGATGCAAAAGACCTCCACCCTCAAGGAGCTTAAAGTCCCTTAGAAAAAACATAAAAATTAAGTAAATAAAATAATTAGAAAATATGATAAGTGCTAAGAAGGAAACAATAGCATTTTGCGATGAAAAATAGACTCTTTTAGAAAGCACTGAATTTGGAGATGTTGAGCAGACAGAATTCTTAGTTGTAAGGAACAGAAGTTAACTCCAGCTGGTAAGCAGAAAATATTGAAAGTGTAGCAGGCAGCTTACAACATGGTCAGGATGGATAGAAAACCCGGCAATGTTTCTATGACAAAACTCAAAGCATCAAAGCACACAACAGAAGAAAAAGAAGTAACTGCTGGTGCTTCTTTTTTTTTTTTTTATGGTACTGGGGATTGAGCTCAGGGGAGTTCTACCTCCAAGCTATACCCCCAGCCCTATTTTTTATTCTTTATTTTGAAACTGAGTCTTACTAAGTTGCGGAGTGCCTCACTAGGTAGCTGAAGCTAGCCGAGAACCCGGATCCTCTGGTCTCAGCCTCCCGAATGCTGGGATTACAAGCGTGCGCCACCACACCCGGCTTCTGCTGGTGCTTCTGCTCACCCACAATGACCATGAAAATGTAGAAAGCTTTCTAGGATTGTGTATGATTAATATGTCCTGATCATCTATCTACTTTCTAGGATTCTGAGTTATGATATTCATGTTGAGCAGGTTGCATTAGTCAATCATACATTACTACAATGAAATACCTGAGGTAGGTTTATAAAGAAAATAAGATTGTTTAGCTCATAGTTTGGGAGGTTCAAAAGCATGGTGTTGGTGTTTTCTCAGCTCTAGCGATCTCCCTGTTGGCTACATCATATTATGGTAGGAATCTGTAGGTGAGGGAAAGATCATATCACAAAAAAGGAAGCCAGAGACCAGGATCGATCCCAGAATTTCTGCCACAGTGACTGTCGGGGGCCTAGTTCCGCGGGCTAGACCTCGCCTCTAGATGGCGCCTGGCAGAGTGCCAGAAGCAGCTGCAGGTGAATAACATCCTAGGGCTGTGCCACAACAGAGCGCATGCACCAGCACGCCCGACTCGTGGTCGGGCCAGGTGAGAGCTGTATGAGACACCTCGTT
>PVLC010012927.1:23304-43134 GCA_004027655.1 Graphiurus murinus
TGGGAAGTTGCTGGGAGAAGTTCTGGGAGGAATTGGTTGGGAAGAAGAAGCGGTTGGGAAGAGGTTGGCCGGGTTGCTGGGGAAGTCCTGGGAAGAAAGATTGTGGGTTGCTAGTGGAAGACGGGTTGCTAGAGAGAGGGGTTATTGAAAGTTTGTAGGAAAAGCACTATTTGGAAAGACAACCTCTGCACTGTGTTTGTTATCATTTGTGCAACGCCTTGATCCCAGAAAGAGAGAGATATAATAAAAGAGGTTCGAACCAGTAGCATTTAGCCGGCGTCTTTTATTGGGGCCTCATGGCTGAGGGTTCAGCCTGGGGCGCCCGATAAGTGACACCTTGTCACAGCTCTGTCACTGAAAAAAAAAACAAAAAACAAAAAAACCTTAAAGAGGTAAGGTTTATTTTGGCCCACAGTTTTAAACCCATGGTCACTTGATCCCACCACTGTTGGCCTGTGATATAGCAGACATCATAATGGAGAGCACTTGGCAAAGGAGAGCTGCTCACCTCATGGTGGCCAGAAAGCAGAGAGAGAGAGAGAGAAAGAGAGAGAGAGAGAGAGAGAGAGAGAGAGAGAGAGAGAGAGAGAATGTGTCAGAGGCTGGGGAAAAAAATCTACCCTTCAAGATACACCCCCAATGACATGCCTCTTTCAACGAGGCCCACCTCCTAAAGTTCCCATCTCCCAATGGAGCCACTATCTGGGTACAAAACCTTCAACACAGGAGTCTTTGGGGAACATTCTAGATCCAAACTGTAACACCTTCCGAGGGCATGCCCCCAGTTGACCTAAGTACCTCCCATTCTGCCTGGCTCTTAAGAATCCCACCTCCCAATATCTCCAAACTGGGGACCAAGATTCTCACATATAAACCTTTGAGGGACCCACTTAAACCAGACATAGTATAGCACAGGTGCCCCTCTGGATGAGAGGGTTCCCACAAATAGAGATAAGCAGCTATAATAGGACAGATGCCCATTGGGAGAGCATGTGAAGTGTGCAGGGCAGAAGAGCTATGGTGTAAAGAGCTAGAATAAGGTTATACTCAGGTCTAGATAGGCATCTAACAGGGCTATGTTGGAGAGGTGCTGTATCTGGATCACAGGGACAGAAGGCAAAAGTGACACAAGTTGAGACTAGGAAGCAACACAAGACCTCCACACATGCTGTCCTTCAAATGTCATCTCTGTCAAGCTACCTCCAATTCTGGATGTTTTCAGTAGTGAGATAATTTTGAGTCTCTGTAAACCACAACTATGAACTTGGAAACTCATTTTCTCTGCATTGTAAAAAGTTCAGGCACTCAATAAATATTCATGTGGAATGAATGGATGGCACAAAAAATGGATTTTCATATAAAGGTTTTGGTCTTAAAATTGGAATATTTTAATAAAACTTGATCATTTTCATTTGGATGCTAATATTCTGGAAATTTGGAGCATGTGACTAATAATCATGTTCTCCATCAATTCATGATATTTTAAAAAATACGTTATTATACTCTCTTTCTAGGTAAACCATAACAATGGCACATTTTCTTAAATCACAATATATATCCACAAATAATGATTTATGGAACTGATAGATTTGTTACAGGTTTTGCATGCATTTATTTTTATGTCACTAGGAATTGGATTTTAAACACTTCTTTCAGAAACCCAACCTTAGGAATTATTTAAGGACAAATAGTATGTCACCTAAAGGCATTGGAAGTATTAGGAGATACGGTGTGAAATAGCCTTACTACATCATATTTCATGCCATTGGTAATACTTTCAATCTTTTATTTTCTACCTAAAATGACACATAGTACAGAGGCATGTAAATCTTTTACATTGGGGGAGAAGTCTGTGACATTTTTTCCATAGAAAAGAATAAACTTAAATTTTGACATACTTAACTACCTATACACATTCCCTTAGTTTGTGCTAGAGGTGATTTAAAATATTAATTACTAATTAATATTATTTGATCAATATATATCAGCATGACTGCATAGATATTACATTATTACTCACATCAAAGTAGTTATAACTTCCATTTATTGATAAGAAAATGATAGTTCATGGAGGTTTACTGACCTTTCAAATATCACCAAACTCAAATCACAACACAATGTCACGTTGAAATGTAGAATTCGTGAGGTCAAGAGTTTCAACTAAATTCTTGATCAATGGGTCTGGTGCTCTTTTTATTTTTCTAGAATATCAGCATGTCATTTACATTCCTCAGTAAACATCTCTGCTGTTTTGAAACTAGAGTAGAAAAATAACTATAAATGTTTAGTTTATATAACTAGTCATGGCAACAAGGAGACTAAGTCATCATATGGATCTAAATGTAAATTGGGGCTTTTTTTTTTTCTTTTTTCCATTTTCTTCACATCTGAAGGGCAAATAGCTACATGAGAAAAAATAATCCAGGTGTTTTGCTGGATGAGAAAAGCAACGAAGAACACAAGCACCTGTGGTACAAGGCAGCTTCATAACACTCCCAGGAGAGTCAGCAGGAAACAGAGCAGTGGCTCAGCAGGACATCCCAGGTACAGAGATGTCACACACTGTCACTTGATATGCTTCACTGTGTCATTGATTCTAATTCACTGTCATTGGAGGTTTTGTCTCCAAAGGCATAAGAAACGCTCAACAACCCAAAGCATAATCCTTCAACTAGAAGCAGAAACAATATTAGGTAAAAAATATGTTTACCATGCAATAGTATATGATGGCATGGCGATGTGAGGTATCACATTCACTCTTCACATCAGATATTGAGGCAAAGACTTCCTTCCACTGCCTGGTACAGGAGAAATATTTAGAAAACATGCACACAGAGGGAATAGGGCAATATACTAAATGTATGCTGTAAGGTCTGGCTTGCAATTATCATCTTACAATAACCCTGCTGCCATTGAACTCTTCAGTGTCTCTGGAATCTGACCCTCAACCATATATGACATGACTTGGCTCCAGTAGCCTCCAGAAATGCACTTATTTGTGTATTTGCAAATAAGCTTTCTCTGCAAGTGTTAAAGTAATAATGAATTTTTTTGTGGCTGTTTATGTGCTGAAACCACAAAGGTGTCCTGTGTCAATAAACAACCCTGGAGACAATCTGTTTTCATTAAGTAGTAACCTCTTGAGAATCCCTCAAGAAGGCATTGTAACAACTGAGAAGGAAGCATCCGGAGTCATTTCTGAATTCAGAGGCTCTGCATTTCCTTCTTGTCTTCTAGCTCTATTTTATTATCTGAATGCCCTGGTTTCGATACTTCATATTTTTATTCAATTTTATTGAGCAATTTCAAAAGGTATTATTTATACCTTTCTTCCAGATCACCCAAAGGACAGAGTAATGCTAACAAATTTAATCACTATTGCTTTCTAAACCAGATTAAATGTATTAATTTATAAAAAAAATTGTTATATAAGGATATAAATATTAATATCTGTAGTGGACAATGACTGGAAATTTTTAGCCATTTTGATTAATGTTTATATATTTATCAATATCTTTATTTCCCCAGTAATGAATGTGTTAAGGAAAGTTGAATCTTTCTACTTTATCACTAAAAAGAATTACAGCATCAAATCTTTCAACCAAAGTCATGTAAGGCATATACAATGGAAAAGTGCCAAAATCCATTTGAGACTTGATCTATAGATACCAACTTTTCAGATGCTTCCATCTCATCAAAATGATGGACATGGACTATAAAAAATTTCATAGAGAGACATAAGTCACTTTCTTCATTTCTGATATTCCAGTAATTATATTACAGAATCCACTTAGATGCTCAGGCAATTGAACTACATATGTCATTCAAAACTCTTCAAATGAGAAATTGATGTGACTTCTGCCTTGACTAGCATTCAAAATGAATTATTAATATCATTTCTACTAAACATAGGTTATACTTTGTAAAAGGAGGAGAAAGATGAAAGAAAAATGAGAAACAAAAAGATAAGCTAGGTAGGCTGGCACATGCCTGTAATTTCAGTCTTTGGGAGGCTAAGACAGAGAATTGCAGATATGAGACCAGCACATGGTAATTTAGTAAGACCTTGTTTCAAAATAGCAAATAAACTAGGGCTGTGGGTATAGGTGAATCTACCTAGTTTCAACCCCAGGACCAAAAAGAGAAAGAAAAAAAAAAGGAAATGAAAAGATAGAGTGGACTTCTTGTGATATTTTTAGATTTCAACCTTTGTATCACTAGATATTTCCTATTTCTAACAAAGTATTTCTTCTTTCAACTTATCAAGCAATTATGATTGATGTAACCTCACATACTTAATGCCAATAGTAATTTCTTTTAAAAAGTAAAATGGTATCTGGGTATGGTGGCACATGCCTATAATCCCAGTACTTGGGAGGCTGAGACAAGAGGATCACAGGTTTAAAGCCAGCCTCAGTAACTTATCAAGACCCTGTTTACAAACAGAAAATATATCTGGGGGTATAGTTCAGAGGTAGAATGCCCCTGTATTAAATCCCTAGCACCACAAAAAAAAAAAAGGAAAACAGTCTACTATAGTCTTTTTTGATCCATTTTCTATATCATTTACTATATAATTGCTACAGTTTTTGTTCTTTTTTACTGTTTGCTGGCCATGATTTTAAATTACTTTTTTATTTTATGATAATTCATAAGGTAGATAATGAAAGAATGGCAGATATAGGGTAGTCCAAATTTTATAACTTGTACATGGATAATAGAGACTTGAAATAATAGACTTGGATATAACTAATGAAATATAAAATGGACACTCAAATATTTTCTAAGGTAAGCACAAATTACCTACACTATTATCTCATAATAAACTCTGTGTGTATGTGTGTGTGTGTGTGTGTGCGCGCGTGCGTGCGTGCATGCATGTATGTGTGTAGTTCTTTCATCATTTAAATATTATTTTCTTTTTTATACTTTTTTTGTGCAATCTAAATATAAATCACAATGAGATTCAAAGAAGTAAAAAATACTTGCATGCATCATTTGGTGTACTTCTTTCCATATAATGGCAAGGCAAATTCTGTTCTCTTTTCTTTAGTACTCTTCTGAAAATGGTCTACAAATGGCTGCAATTGTTCCTCCTTCTGTTTTATAAAATATACTTACTGTTGTTAATTGAGTTGAATATCTCTGAAATGTGAAGCGGCATATTGAATACACAGAGAATTAATTCCATCTGTGTCTTAGATGAGCCACTAATGAACAAATTCTTTCATATATTAATTCTGAAAAGGATCAGCTATATTTTACAGGAAACTGGAAGCTTCAAATTCACAATTTTGTTGAGTCTTCTTGAATCTACACACTAGTATATGAAGAGTAGAATCTGAGCTCATGATACCTAAAGAAAGCCAAAGCTGCCTGCCACAGCAGTTTTTCCTTACTTTTTTCATTATATTCTCTGCAAATACATCATTTTACTATCTGCATTAAAAAACATTACAAAATAATCACAAATGCCATCCTAATATTTTCTATGATAGTTTGTTCTGTTTAACCATCATCTTCCTTTTTAAATTCCTCTGACCCACATGATTATTGAAAACTGATATGTATATGTAGAAACATATCTATATCTGCTGTTTTCTAAAGCTCTGTGGCCTTGTATTTCTCCTGTTCCTACTGCTATTTATTCCAGCCATTTTTGCTAAACCACACATGTCCAAGTGCTTAGCCGCATTCTACATCCCAGAGACAGGTACAGTATCACAGGGGCTCTCTGATGCCTGCTAGAGCAAATATTTGTAAATTCTGTTCAGGAAGGTACAATAGTAGGCCAAACATTTCTCCTTGGTCTCCACTGCTCTTAATGCTAGGTTCAGAGAGTTGAGTATTTATGAACTCTTTTAGTTGTCCTGATATGTAATGTTTTGCAACTAATCCCAATACATGTCATTTTCAGAAGAAGGAAACCCTACAATGTAGGAAGGGTTGCCTGGGAGTTTAATCTATGAAGAATCAGTGTTAAGTAATCTCTTCAGACACAAACACACACACACACACCACACACACACACACACACACACACGTATACATATATGACTTTGAGGTATAGGGCTTTAGGAATAAACTACCCTCACATATATTCTATCCATTCTCCGTCTCATCCATTCTTTCTGCATTGAATTGAATTTCAACAAGTGCTTTCATCATAATAATTTTATATATTGATTATAAAATTTTCTATATTTAGGTTTTAAGTTTTTCTATAATCTTGGATGGCTTCATCATTAAGAACGACTCATGTTTAGATCAATATGTGACTAATAGGAGAGTTTGAGCTTGCCTTATCCTGAGAGTCCCATTTGGAAATAAATAAATTAGAAATTCTGTGGTCTTAGTGCTGGAATAAATAACTAACTGGGAAAGGGAAAAATACAAGATGAACTTGGATAATCTTGTGGTTCCTGAAAGCAAGGAAACACCAAAGAAAAAAATTACACAGACATGTCCACAGGACACAGGGATCAACTTAAAGGGGCTTTTAATGGCCAAATCTGGGACAATTAGGGTAACATTTATGATAACAATATATTTAATCCATAGAATAGACCAAATACCCATGTGTATATTAATAAATAAATATGAGAAAAATGGAAAGTTCTTTCTTGCCATAAGAGTCTAATTAATAAAGTTAGAAAAATGTTGGATATAGAAAATTTGACATTTGGCAATAATACTTTAATAATTGTTTTATGCAAGACTCAGCAAATGCTGAATTCCATGGGTAAAATTATGATCTAGAACATTTACATAGTCTCTAAGTATTTTGCCTTAAAATATGTACTACAAAGAGAAACCTAATAATGCCAACTCTACAGTAGAGAGACTGGCAGGTGCTTTAAAGCACATTTTCTGCAACTAACAGATTTCAACATTGCATGAGACAAAGATTTTTTTATGAAATAATTAAGGCAATATATTGACACTGTGTACTTAATGTCTTCACTCTTTTCCAAGATAATTTTATGTGATTACTTCAAAACCAAGTATTCTTAAGTAGAATAATACAAGTAAAATTGGAATGTCACAAAATAAAAATATGAATGTGTCAATACAAGGATCAATTTATTTGCTGTGACGGATTTCCATGCGGCTTAGAGCTTCCAGGTGGCAAAACCAAAGGGAAAATCTCTCACACAGACAAGGAGTCATATAATTTAAAAAAGTGTCAGTCTGAAAAATGTCAGTCTGCCCAACAGAAATCCTCACTCTCGTGTTCATTAAAGTGCTATTCACAACGGCCAAGTTATGGAATCAAACTAAGTATTCATACAATGGAATATTATTCAGCCACTAAAAAGGATGAGGCTTTGTAATCTGCAGCAACATGCATGAATCTGGAAGATATTATGTTAAATGAAATAAGCCAGGCACAGGAAGACAAATATGACATGATCTCACTCATGTGGAAGACTTCATTTTGTTGTACAAATACAATGCACCAGTAAAAGTATATTAAAGATGATAAACTTAATTTGGAAAATGTGTATTATATTGCTATTAAAAGCATTGTTTTTGCTTAGTAAAAAAAATTCTGATCTCATAGAAATATAGAGTTGAACAATGATTACTACAGATTGTAGAGGCAGGAAGAGAAGGTATGGAAAGAGGTTGGTGAATAGGCATAAAGCTACAGTTAGATAGGAAGAATGAATTCTGCTGTTCTGTTACAGAATAGGGTGACTATAGTTAAAGGCAATACATTGTATATATCAAAATAGCTAGAAGATTTTGAATGTTTTCACAACAAAGAAATAATAAATCTTTGAGGTGATAAATATGCTAATTACCCTGATTTGATAATTAAACAATGTCCATGTAAATTGAAATACCACAATTTATCCCATAAATATGACAATTACTTTGTTTTGTTTAAAAATAAAACAAAAAAATCACGAGAGTTTATACAAACAACAAACTAAACTATCCTAAATAAGATAAGAAATTCAACAAATCATGCAAACCTCACCTGTCAACCTGTTAACTATCCAAGGCCCAACCCCTACACCACTTGCTAGGGAATATTTTACACACCCTCTATCTTTGTTTTAGGGTAACTGCTTTTGCCCTGGCTAGAAAGGACAGTGAAATAAATTCCCTCTTGTCTAATTAAAAATATAGTTAATTTATCTCCCTTTCTGCAACACAAATAAGAAAGTTCTGATTAATCAGCTCTAGAGTAAAAGTAAACACTGTGCTTCACTTAATTAAAAATTAAATTTCTCTGGAGGGTTGATTACAGCAGGGAGTTGGGCTCTGCTACTGCTAAATATGTGTTGCTTGCAGGACATTGTTAGACAGACCTGGGGGACTTGTGTATCCGTATAAACAAGGATATGTTCAGGCATTCAATTAGGTATTTCCACATTTTCATTCTCAACAGGGAGTGGGTTTAGTGAAAAGGGTCAAGTTGCTGCTCAAGAATTTTGAAATTATGAAGGCCTAAGATTCCAATTACAGTTGTTATCCAGAGCACAGCTATGCTGGTAACCCCCAACAATGGAAAAGCCAGGTGAGTTATTTTATACTTAGGCAGCCAGGACGTGTTGTCTCAAATGGTAAAGAGAGGTAGTGGTAGCATTGCTGGTTCTACAACAACATAATTACCAAACATCACAAATTTACTTCAGTATACCAGTATCTAATTATACATAACCATTACATTAGGAGCAGCAGTTCATTTTCCAGTCCTATGTGCATGTACAACCCTTCACTTCCTAATTCTAAAGAGGAGATACAATCTGAAGTAAGGGATACTAGAGGGTTTTTTAAATACTTTTATTTGTGTATTGCGATTGCATAATAAAGGGGTTCAAAGTGATGCAAACATACATGCACATAGCTCTCGGTGTGTTTCTTTCCCCACCCCACCCTGCACCTTCCCCATACATGTTATTGAAACTGGAAAAGATACCTATTTTCTCTAGCTTCTACATATGAGATTTAATCTTTAAAGGAGAAATCAAAGGCTCAAATTCACACCAGGATCAGGCAGATAACACAAAGAGGAGACGGGCTTGTTCTAAAAAGTTAGAGAGACCAAAGGCTGTGACCCCTGGGACGGATTGGACCTCTTGGTTGGAGAGGGGTTGGGGAGGCCAGAGTCCCCGTGTCAGGCTATCAGCACCACACATGTGACAATACATGTCCAAAAATAGCCTGAGTTTTCTAAAATAAAATGAAAACCCACATTTTAACATAAAATATTCTAACTTTTATGTGTTTCATGATTGTAAAACTGTGCCTAAGTAAACAAAACACTTCTGCATACCTACTTGACTTAGTCTTCACCCAGTCTACCCCCAATCTATATTTGTCATCTCTGCTACAAATGAGCACTTTATTTATCTTTTAGAAAGATAGCCTTATATCAACACTGAACCAGAACTCTACAATCACCTTTAGAAAATAGTTAGATAATGAGACTGGATCCCTCATGTGAAGACATGAGGTAGATATTTCTTCTTTCTGTTCTCTGCCCTGTGAGACTATAGCAAGAACAGAGACTCAGTAAATAAGGGAGAGGACCCTCACCAGCACCCCAAGATTCTGGGTTCTTGTTCTGGCATTTCCCAAGGTAAATTACCGACAATGTCCTAGAGGCATTACAGTGAACCTTAAGGCCCCCAAGTAAACACCGGATGAACTGAAGAACCTGCTCTAAGGTTCCTTTCAGCTTCAACATGTAGAGCATCTCAGCTAAGAATGTAAAGGTCACATCACCTAGCTCCTCATCCAAAGTTTGAAATATATCTATCCAAGTAGGTGCTATGAATTGAATGTGTGTGTCCCCCACACACAAATCCATACATTGAAATCCTATTTTCAAATGGGATGGTCTTTAGAAGAGGATTAGGTCATGATGGCTCAGCACTCATAAAGAGACATGAGAGAGATTGTGTCCTCTCTGTTCTCTGCCATGTGAGAAAATAGCAAAAAGACAGCTCTCTGTAAGCCAGGAAGGAGGCTCTCCCCAGAACCCTGTCATGTTGGCCCTAATCTCTGACTATCCAATTTACAGAGTGTGAGAGATAAATTTCTGTTGTTTAAAGCACCAGTTCATGGCATCTTGTTATAGCAGCCTGAGCAGACTGAGACAGCAGACTTCATGGTCATGGGCTCTGCACAGTCACACGGGGCCCATGTATACAAGGGTCTTTCCTTGATTTAGTGCTCTGCTTTCACTGATTTAATTTTTTAAATAATTTATCAACAATAGCCTTCATATTTTTATACTGGGCTCCACCTGTATACTCAGTCCTAATCTCTATTCTATACCTTGGTCTCTGATAATTTCTATCATATTCTATCCCTATCTTTATTCTATCCCCATCTTTACCTATCTTTATTCTATCCCCATCTTTATTCTTTAATTATGTGATTGTTCCATTGAACTTTTTACTTCTATAAAGCGGTATCTAACTTTTACCATGAAAATACTCACTTTTCCAAATTCTAGTGTTGATATAATAACTACCAGATCAATGATTTCTGAAAATCAAATGAGCTCCAGGAAATTAGATGTCTAATGCATTTCTTGTCACATAGCAGATATTAAAGAAATTTTCTTTACTGCCCTTTGCATTTTCTCCAAAATTAACAACTTTTTCATGAAACATCAGGAAGCATCATTTCCTAAGCCAAAGTATTTGAAATTTGAAAAAAGTGTTTCTTCTAGGTTTTGCTATATTTATCAACATGGCATAAAGTAGGTAAATTTATGAATAAATTAGGGAATAAGATATCTATAATCATTTGAGCTTAGAAATTTTCTAATCTATGTCTAGTCAAAAGTAAATAAAATAACATGTATATGCCTCCCAGAATAATGAATGAACTACATAAAAATATGTAGATTTTTGGAAACAATAATTTCTCATTTTATTACAAGTAATTTTGTCCTGGAAAATTATTAAGAATCATGTAAGCCTTCAACAAACACACTGTATTTCAAGCGGTGATAAATAAAATCTGTCATCTCTCACATTCACTAGAATGAACTAAAAAGCAATCCCTACTTTTAAAATTTACCTTTTAATATTTTTGTGCTGTGATAGTTTGCTCCCAAAGAATTGGAGCAATTACCAAGAAGCCATTGTATGTCTCAATGAAGCAAAATCTTATAGACATTTCAACATAGGAATTTCTTCTCAAAGTCAAAAGCATAATTATCATTTCATTAAACAACAATTCCTTTCCGTTTGAAAGCATTTTTTCAGTTGGCAAACTACTTTCACTCATGAATTTGGTGCCTCATTAGGATACAGTGAGATATTTATGGCAATAATTATTATTTGTATAATTCAGACAAACAAACTTGAACTTAGAACGTCCTTTGGCCAGTTTTCAGCAATGATCTTTTAACTGCCATTCTATTTTCTTATGACTGATTCATATCACTTAACATAAGGACATACAAGACCTACAAGATGATATCTATTACTCCAATCTATTTCTGACTTGCTGCAGTCTTGTTGAAGAAAGAGATCATACTTTTAAGAGTGAACTTTGGTCACAATAATTCTGAATAGCAAATACTACAATTTCTCAAGATATTTAAAACACAAGCATTTATTTAACTCACAAGTCTATAGATCATCTGAGATTTTGAATGTCCTAGGTATACATGGATGATTTCATGAGTCTCAGCTGGGGTCTCTCAGGGATGTGTTTATTGCCAGGAAGGAGACTACTGATCTTGGTTTGGCTCAGTTTGTGATGGCTCTCCCTCACTTGTATCTCATCCTCCTCTTGGAACCAGTGAGTTTTCAAATGCACATTTTTCTCATGGTGAGAGCAAAAGTGAAGTAAGGGCAAATAGAAGCATTAAAGGTGTCTTCTCCTAGAACTGGCACAATGGGGCCCAGAGAAAGTACAGGCTGGCAGTGAGGACATGGCCCTGCTCACCTTGCACAGCCAGAGATGAACATTTAGTTATGTCAGCATGACTAGGTAATCACAACACACATGTGCACATTATTCTGGTGTGATGTGTGCCATTTTGCCTGGAACCTTACATAAGGGATGGATGGGTCTGTAACAAAAAGATGCTATTGTTCTCCTCCAGATGGCAACTTCATTTGTTTTCTTCTTGCTGGAGAGCTCACTGCTGAAATCTCTCCTGCAACTACATCTGGTCCTTGACATGGCCCCTGACAATTGGCATGGTTGGCAGGATGAGGTGAGTCCCCCCCCAGGTCCCTTCTGGAGGAGCAGCCCAGAGAGGAACAACCCAGGGTAGAAGAGATGTGGGCCCCAGCCTTCCTGTGGTTCCTGGTAGTGGAATATCTGGTGACATGGACTCCACCAGAGGACTGGGAAAAGGTGTGTCACCAGCCAGATGAGATCTGGAGGGCACTGGAGACACTGGAGCCAAATGTCCCTGTGGTGTACCCGGAGGCTGTGGCGTGGACCACAGGAAGGCAAGGCTAAGGCTCAGTGGGAGGCTACTCCACAGATGCCCCAGGATGAGTGTGCTCAGCAACTACTAAACACAGTGGAAGAGCAGCAAAGGCATAGAGTCTGAGGGAGCAGAGACCAGCTTGGTCCTGGGAGGAGGGATGCAGAAGCACTGGGCCACACAATTTGACTGTGGGCTCAGTCAAATTGCATGAGCCCAGCAGCAGTGATGGTTCAGCAATCCTGAAATGGCAGAAGAGAAGATAAAATGAAGTCCTTTTGACACTTTGGCTGCAGGTTTGCCTAAACCAAAGATACACTCCTTTTCCTCCAAAAAAGTTCAAGGGAATAGCTCAAGAGATACTTGTGGCTGTCTTTCTCCCAGACTAAGGACTCAGCAGGGGTATCCAGTTAGCAGGGCAACTGGATGACCTGAGGTTGCATGTAGAATTGTCTATTTATTGGTCCTTCTGCAATGACATGGAAACAACATGGACAAGTTTACTGGGCCTAGGGGTTATGGAGGCCATCTCATTGCAGTTCAATGTGCCTTTGTTACTTTGGGAATCAGATGCCTGCTTCCTAAGCAATATGGCTATGTGTGTGTGTGTGTGTGTGTGTGTGTGTGTGTGTGTGTGTGTGTGTCTGTGTGTGTGTGTGTCATAAGGATTCACTGTGCAGACACTATTAGAGAATTCCAGCTATGAGTGCATGTGGTAAAGACTATTACTAGAGGAAACTCCCATCATTCTCCTTTGCAACTTCCCCAAACCACATGCTTTGTGAATGTACGGCAGTACACATTTCAAGAGGGGCATGAGGAAATTGTACAAAAGATACTAAAGCTAGAAAAGGCAAGTGAAATCTGTCTGACTCATAGCCCATTCAACTCTCTCATGTGTCCAGTAGGAAAACTTGAGGGTTCCTGGCACATGAGAACGGATTATCAGGATTTAAGTAAAGTGACATCACCTTTGCATGCAGTGGCACCCAACATCTTAGAGTTGATAGATTGTCTGTTGCATCAACTGGGACAGTTCCATTATGTCATAGACTTGGCAACTGCCTTTTTCCCATTGACATCATTCCAGAAAGCCAGTTTGTTGCTTTGGGAAGAGCAACAATGACCTTTTTGGTATTGCCCCAGGGATACCTGCATAGTCCCATCTTGTGTCAAGGTCTGGTGGCACAAGATTTGGTCTGTTGGCTGAAGCTTGGTATATGGTTGTATCATTATATTGATGATATATCTCTGACCCTTTCTCCAGGAATGGGATTTGGCTGTCATTGAAAATAAGGTCCAGGGAACTGGGTATTCTGTCAAATTCTTGGGAGTTGTCTGATCGGGAAAGACAAAGGTGGTACCCAAAGCAGTGATAGGCAAGATGCAAGGGTATCCTCAGCTGGAAATGATCAGAAAGTTACAGACATATTTGGGTCTTTTGGGGTTTGGGAAATGTTTATACCCCACTTAGTTATCCTTATGCACCCCTTAAGACCATCTTGTCCATAAAGGGGCAACTTGGGATTGGACTCCTAAAATGGAAGCTGTATTTATTGCCACCAAGAGGGAAGTGTCACAGGCTCAAACTCTGCAGGTAATAGACCCTGCCCAAGTGAATGATGCAGGTTTTGTGTGGAGGTAATAGCAGAAGCAAGGTGCTAGGAATAGCCCTCAGAATCCACAAAGTGGGAGATACCCCAAATCCCTATGAGGAAGGGACAGTCCTTATTCCCATGGAACCATGGACTACTGGTGGCTCCTGTCATAAACAACAGCTAATGTGGGTGGTTGTGGTCTTATAGCTCAACACAGGAACATTTTGGTATGAGACCAGTGCCAATGCTCTAGCCAACAGGCAGAGCTCTGGAAATCTAGTTGGTTCTCATGAAGGAGACTGGTCCCTTGCATGTCTGTTCACATAAGTGGACAGTCTACTGGGGACTAACCCTGTGGTTGCCCTGATGGGCAGCACAATACTGGGTGAATGGGCACTGTCTACTGTGGGGCAAGGATATGTGGGAGGACCTGTGGAAACAGAATGTCTGGGAAGGAGTTATTAATACATCATGTTTCAGGGCACTGGCCTTGGCAGGCCCCCAGTAATGATTCTGCCAATGCATTAGCAAAACTTCTGGCACTTCAACTGCCTCCCAGCTCTTGTTGTTAGCACCAAGAAGCTAGGAGTAGGTGCCTGCACCATGGGGCTTATAGTCCATCAGTGGATATTGCCTCTTATGTGCACTCAAGTGCAAGATGCTATATTGTAGTGTCCTTGATGTGCCAAACATACCCACAGTGACTTAGGATTCCTACAACCATGGGACAGGTTTCTCAGGATACTCAACCTTTCTATGAGTGGCAGGTTGACTATACTGCCCACTGCCAACAAATCAGGGGCTCTGGTATATTCGATGGTTGTGGATATGGCCTACCCTCTAGCACAGGCCAATCAGTGACATGTTTCAACCACCCTTGAACAGTTGTCAGCAGCATATGGTTGGCTTTTGGTAGTGGCAAGTGACAGAGATACTCATTTTATAGGTCAATAGATACAGACCTGGGCTAAGGACAATGGCATACATTGGCAGTTGCATGTTCCCTATTAGCTCCAAGCAGCCAGAATGATTGAATACTTTAACAGACTCCTAAGAGAGAAGCTGAAGGCCTTATCCTCCCATTGGATGAGATGCAGATGCAAGTGCCCATGGCAGTGTGGCTTTTAAATGAGCAACCTCACCACACTGGGCAGGCCCCCTTAGACAAGGTAATAGCAGGAATGCCCCATACTTTGAGGTAATAGGAAGCTTGAAGGAACCCTGGTTGCAATCCAGAGGTGAGAGAATGCACCCTCTTACTCTCTGCACCTCCACCTTTGGCTCTAGGGTAGCAAGATGCCTGGGAGGGGCCCTGGCATGACCTTGTTTCTTAGAGGCCATGGGATGTACTCTTGGAGCCAAGGGGCCTGGAACAGAAGGCCTCATTACAACTTGACCCTTGGATAGCTTCCTGACCCTGCCTGGTACAGGTCATGTTTCCCCTTAAGGAATGGAAGGCCTAATTTTGGATAGTACATAGATCATAAGGCTATGGCCTATTCCTTTGTATTCCATGGAAGATATTCCCAACCCTCCACCTCCTACCTAGGGCACTTTGATGTGATACCATCACCCTGGAGTGGCCTGTCTCTCCTCCCTGTTCTACTGTCCTAGATAATGGCAAGTAATAGCCTGCTTTCCTGGGTGCATTCCTTTGCAAGACTGCACAACACCTCTCATTGCTGGTTTTGCACTAAGGCTACAAATGGAGACAGCCGAAGGTCTCCTATGGCAAATTGCTCCTGGACAACTGGACTACCCTATGAACCTGGAAGTGGAGCCGGTTAACAGGGAACATATAGAGCTGACAAGCATAGCACCATTTTGTACTGGACAGATAAGCTGGTCTGTGATCAATCCAATTGCTGTTTGGTTGCCCCAAGAACTATGTCAGACTATCACTCTGTTACTAGATACCAACCAGTGGTGGGCAGAAACTAATGGAAACCAAGTCCACTGATTTTCTCCCAGATGACTCTCTGAGTTTGTGGACATTATGGCTAGCCATAACTCCCTACCTACTGAACAGGAAGGTTTACCTGGGAAAGGCCATACATATAGGGTGGTATACTCCTGACTATTCCCCATAAGCCTAATAATTGAAACCCCATATGCCATTGTTGGCACCATGTTTGCCAGGCTGAGTGGTGTTTTTATCCTTCAGACTTGTTTGTTCCAGGAGGGTGGTACTATAGATGTAGAGCTACAGGTAGAAGCCTTAGCCCAACATGTTGCCAAAGCTATAAATACAACCTGTCAAGTTCTTTTCCTTTTGATGGACAAAACTACCGAGATGTGGAAGGTGGTTTTGCAGAATAGAATGGTATTGGATATACTTATTCTTGCCTGGGTGAAACATGTGCTCTTCTCCATGTAACATGCTGTACATGCATTCTAGACCACCAGTTGCAGGTACAGCAAGCATTAGCAGAGATGGATGCAGAGGTACAGGCTATTCAGGCCCTACAGGAGGATCTGCTTACAATGTGGTGGAACTCACTGTGCTCCTTTTGGAGATGATTATTGACCATCCTCTCCTGTGTGGCTGGAGGACTGATAGTCACCTATTGTACCCTCTGCTGCTGTTGTGGTCTTTGGGCCCAATGCAATGTTCTCTGGGTCAAGTCATGCACTACCACGCTGTAGGGGGTAGAGTGTGGAGCCCAGCGGAGATACGAGTTAGAGGTAAGGGCATGACCCTGTTCATCCCACTCAGCTGCAGATGACCCAACTCATCCCACAAAGCCACACATGATTGTTCAGTTACATAAGCATGATTAAATAATATACAACACACATATGCACATTACACTCTTGTGATATGCACCATTTTCCCCAGAACCCTATATAAGGGATGGCTTTATAAAATAAAGCTGCTGTTGTTCTCCTCTGGACTCTACATGCTTTCTTCTCACTGGGAATCTCACTGTCTAAACTTCTCCTGAGGCTAACTCCTGACAGGGCCCCTGACAAGCATACAGTCACTTCTACCTCATTCAAGTGACTGAAACAGGAGGATCATAGGTTTGAGGCAAGCCTTCGCAGCTTAGTGAGGCTCTCAGTAATTTAGTGAGATGCTGTTTCAAAAAAATATATAAAGAGCTGGGGGTATAGTTTGGGAGTAGAATGCCCCTGGGTTCAATCCCTAGTCCCAACAAAAAGTGGCCAAAAAAAAAAAAAAAAGATCAAATACCCAAAGGCCAAATGAGGAGATGGAGAATGAAAGCCTTGCTACAGTGTAAAGTTACTGCAAAGACCCATGACAAAGCATGTAAATCTTTGTGTGTGTGGTGGAGTGAAGAATGAGGGAGAATAATGTCCTCACCACAGTGCTTATTTAGATCTATGCATCATTCTCCTTCCTAATCTTCATAGTAAAAAAAATGATATCACAATAAAAAACATTTTGAAATGAAAATAATAACACTTGATCACAAGATCATAATGACACAGTTTTATGCCCATTTCTTTGGTTATGATTAAAGGACAGTAAAGAAACTATGAAACGGTCCTGCATTTCAGAGAACATGAGTCCATCTCCAAATAATTATAGTAGCATTTCTGTCATTCTGCAACCTGAAACACTGGTTCCTTTATAGAACTGGTTATAATACAACAAAAGATTATTTTTCAAAAATATGAGCTTACATATTCTTTGGATGTAAACTTGTTTATATTAATCTCATTTTAGAGAGACTGCTTTCTTCTTCATCTAAAATATTATTAAACCATGATATCACACATTATTTGGATATCAGTTTCTTTATGGGGTATTTTTAAAGTTTTGGTCACAAATTAGAATAATAAAATGTATCAGAAATTCTGTTTATGGGAATAATGAATTTAAAATCTCTTTCTATTACTTTTCATTTTGGAGTTATACATTATTTAAACTATCTTTTTCAAGATAAAAGTCTTCCTTGTACTATTTCTCTTTTGCCTAGTGTTCTTAGAAGTCTTGTTGACTCATTTGTTTATTTATTGTGTATCAGATTTTGTCACATTGTTTGAGTCTGAAGAACTTTCTGACCAGAATGCAAATTAGCAGCCTCTAATATGAGTATAAGAGGTTATATAATTTGTTGTGTATTTAATCATAAATAAAACATGTTCATGCTTTTTAAAAAACAATTAGCATCAGTAAAATGAATCTTAAGTTGTAACTTATGTCAATTTAGTGAAAATTTAAAGGATTTATTGCCATCAGACTATGACCACATGGAAAAAAGAATAGGGAAGGATAGGTGAGGACATTTCAGCCAAGACTTATTCAGAAAGAGGCCTTGAAAATGTGATAGTTTATGAGAAATATTTCCTGGTTAATTAGAATTTCTGTAGAAAACTTACTTGACTCTTGATGAGTGTTGAAAAATCTTGTCTAAATTCTATAAAGTAAGTTCAAAGCAATTATTCTATTTCAGTAATCAAAGTCCCCTTTTGTATATTCTTTACTATAGTATATAATAAAATGTCAAGCAAGATTATACTGAAAGAATATTGACACAAGGACATCTTTGGAAAATGCTTACTTTCATAAATATATCTATAAAAGGATTGCTTTCTGTCTTTGTTATCATTCCCTAAAAATAAAGCAAAAATAACTTATTAAATCATTCTTTTCACTTTAATCTTACCCAAATGAAATTGAACATCAACAATTATTTTAACTGGAATAAACTCTAATGAATGAAGCTCTTATTTTTTTTTTATAATTTATACCAGAAGACTCTTAGGAAACATAAGAATTCTCTTCTAGTTTCAAAAGTAGATGAAGTATATCAGAGTTTCCACCTGGGGGCGTCTATGCTACTTTCCATATATGATTCATATAGAAATAGACATATGTAGAAAAACTATGAATAGGATAGAATGTAGTACAATTCTGCTTTCACAGACCTTCAGGAAAAAGTTAAAATCTGAGTAAAGTGAAAGTGGTATAATGTATTGAATCAGGTATTACAGTTCTGAACTCCAATGTGGAAAACATATTTATATCAAGTTCAAAGATAAAGCTAGGATTTTGTGCCCAATTGACTTAATAAAAACATACTTGCTTGCATTTTAATCTTCTCCGTTTGAATTTTATGAATGGCATTTCATTTAATGCGGTTTGATTAGTGAGGAAAGCTCTGCAATGTGAAATATGTAAAACCAGGAATTCTTTATCAGATATTTCAGCCCCATTATGGAATGTGGAAACATGTTCAAGTGTTTTAACTCCCTGAAACTCCCACCATCCTACTTTTGTAAGGATTACATGCAACATATGTTAATTACCTCAGATAATACCTAACTAATAGTACATGCTAAGTAAATATTGATTTTCTCTTTTGTTTTTCTCCACATTTTTCAAGGGACAAGCTTACTCTGCATTAGAAAGCTGAAGAAAGAAATTGAGGAAGACCTTAGGAGATGGAAGGACCTCCCATGCTCTTGGATAGGCAGAATAAATATCATCAAAATGGCCATCCTCCCAAAACTGATCTACAAATTCAATGCAATACCCATGAAATTACCAAGGACACTCCTCACAGATATAGAAAAATCAGTCCTTAAATTCATCTGGAAAAACAAAAAGCCCAGGATAGCCAAGGTAGTTCTTAGCAATAAAAATAATGCAGGAGGCATCACAATACCTGACTTCAAACTCTACTACAAAGCCACAGTAATAAAAACAGCATGGTATTGGCACAAAAATAGATACATAGACCAATGGAGCAGAATAGAAGACTCAGAAACAGACCCACAGACTTACAGTCAACTGATTTTTGACAAAGGAGCCAAAAATATACACTGGAAAAAGGATAGCCTCTT
>PVLC010012928.1:0-43030 GCA_004027655.1 Graphiurus murinus
CTCTCTCTTTCTCTCTCTCTCTCTCTCTCTCTCTCTCTCTCTCTCTCTCTCTTTCTTATCAGATAATGAACTCAGGGGCCCCATTTTATTTATTCACTTTTTACTTTGAAACAGGATATTGCCAAATTGCTGAGGGTCTGGCTAAGTTGCTGAGACTGGCCTTGAACTTGCAATCTTCCTGTCTCAGCCTCCCAAGTATTGGGATTACAGGCATGAGCCATCACGTCCCATTCTACACTCCTTTCTTTTTGGCTGACTTTGAACTGGTGGCTAAATTGTGGATCGTTGGTGTCTTGAGGAGAGGGGTCCATTCAAGGAGGAAAGCAAAGTCTTGGGCCTCAGTGCAAAGAAAGGTGGACTAGAAGTGAATATACACATTTTAACTTTACTGAAAAGTTTTTACCATAAATGATGTAGAAATGTGTTAAATAATTTTTTAAAGAGTTTATTCTATTTCTGTCTCTGGGGATTGAATCCAAGAGCATTATACCTCTGAGTTACACACCCAACCCTTTTTATTTTTTATTTTAAGCAGGGTCTTGGTAAATTGCTAAGGTTGGCCTACACCTGCAATTCTCCTGTCTCAGCCTTCCAAGTACCAAGATTACAGGCATGCACCACTATGCCCAGCTTGTGTCAAATAATTTTTTAAGATTCTGTTGAGATAATCATGATTATACTGATACTTGAATATTGAACTAACCACTCATTTCTAAGTAAATCCCAGTGGGTCACAGTGTTTTATCCTTTTTGTTTATTGTTGAATGCAATTTGTTCATTTTTTAAAAGTATTTTTGCCCCATAAATGTTTGTAGTTTTCTGTTTTAATAAAAATAGAAAACTGGTTTTGATATTGGTAAGTTTGCATCAAAAATGAGATGGATGAGTTTTCACTTTATCTTTTAAAAAGCTTTGATAAGTCTGGTATTTTTTTAAGCTAATTTTTAAAAATAGAATTTGCCAGTGAAACTTTGATAGCCCACTGGGAAACTTTACTACAAGTTCAATTTGTTTTATAGATATAGGGTTATTCATGCTTTCGATTTCTTCTTAAGTGAGTTTTGGAGGTCTATGCCTTTCAAGAAATTCATACGTTTTCTACAAGTTGTTGAATTTGTGGCATATAATTTGTTCATATTATTTTCTTATTAGCCTTTTAGTTATAGTAGTATCTATAGTGTGATGTCCCTTTTTTTTGAAAAATTGTGTTTCCTTTGTTTCTGGATTAATCTGGCTATTGTTAATTGGTATTAATTAATTGTTTGACCTTATAAAACAACCAGACTTTGTATTCATTTTCTATTTGTCTTTTTTCTATTTCATTGCTTTATGCTCTTATTTTCACTGTTTTCTTCTAGTTTCATTGGTTTATTTTATAATCAAGTGGAGATTCAAGTTTAAATAATTATTTTTAGGACTTTCTCCTTTTTTTTTTTGTGGTACTGGGGATTAAAGTCAGGGGCATTTTACCTCTGAGCTATACCCCTAGCCCTATTTTTTATTCTTTATTTTGGAACAGGGTCTCACTAAGTTGTGGAGGGCCTCATTAGGGAGCTGAGGCTGGCTGTGAACCTGCGATCCTCCTATCTCAGCCTCCCAAGTACTGGGATTACAGTGTGAGCCACCACGCCTGGCTGACTTTCTCCTTTCTAACATAACACTAAGTTATGGTTATATCTCACTACCATTTTATTTGAATTCCATAAACTTTGTATATTTTTAAAAATTCATTTATTTTTAATTGGTGCATTGTAATCATAAATCTTTGTTAGGTACAAGCTGGTAAAGGTAAAGGCATACATGCACACATTTCTCATTTAACCCCTGCCCAATTCCCACCCCACTCCCTCCTCTTCCCTCCTGCTAAAGTTCAGTTTAGTGATTGACTTTGATGTATTCATGAAAGTACATCATGCTCATTAGGGTGTCCCTCCTCCCCCATCACCTTCCATTAAGTCAAATTCTTTGCTCACCTAACGATTCTCCTTCTTCACTTGGAGGTCCTCTTATGTCCCACTTTCTCCCTAGCTTCTACATATTAGGGAGAGCATATGATTTTTTACTTTTTGTGACTAACTAATCTCACTTAACATAATGTTTTCCAGTTGCATCCATTTCCCTGCAAATAACATAATTTTGTTCTTCGTTATGGCTGAGTAAAATTCCATTGTGTACATATCCCATAGTTTTGTAATCCATTCATCTGTTGATGGACATCTTGGCTGGTTCCATAGTTTGGCAATTGTAAATTGTGCAGCTATAAACATAGATACACATGCATTGGTCTGATAGTTTGGTTTCCATTTTTTTGGGTAGATACTCAGAAGTGATATTGCTGGATCATATGGTAGGATCATTCCCATTCATCTGAGGATCCTTCATGCTATTTTCCAAAGTGGTTGCATTAATTTGCAATCCCACCAACAATGTATTAGGGTTCCCACTTCTCCACACCCTCGCCAGCATTTGTTGTTGTTTGTGTTCTTGATGATTGCCATTCTGATTGGAGTTAGGTGAAAAATCAAGGTAGTTCTGATTTGCATCTCTCTGATTGCTAATGATGTTGAACATTTCCTCATACATGTATTGGCCATGTGTATTTCTTCTTTTGTGAAGTGTCTATTTAGATCCTTTACCCATTTTTTTGATTGGGTTATTTGTTTTCTTTTTTCATTTTTTTTTTTTTTTGCACCAACTGGGGATTGAACTCAGGGGCATTCTACCTCTGAGCTATACCCCCAGCCCTATTCTTTATTCTTTATTTTGAAACAGGGTCTCACTAAGTTGCAGAGTGCCTCACTAGGTAGTTGAGGCTGGCCGCGAACCCCGATCCTCCGGTCTCAGCCTCCCAAATGCTGGGATTACAAGCGTGCGCCACCATGCCCGGCTGTTTTCTTAGCTGTGAGTTTCTTGAGTTCTCTGTATATCCTAGTTATTAGTCCTCTACTCTATAAGTGTAGCTGGCAAAAATTTTCTCTCACTCTGTGGGCTCTCTGTTGAGGTTCTTGATAGTTTCCTTTGCTGCACAGAAGCTCTTCAGTTTAATGCAATCCCATGTATTGATCTTCCTTTGAGTTGCTTGTGCTTTTGGGGTCTTGTTGAGAAAGTTTTTACCTGTGCCTATGTGTTGAAGTGTTGGGCCAAGCCCTCTTCCAGTAGCTGCAAGGTCTCTGGCCTGACTCCCAGGTCTTTGATCCACCTTGAGTTAACTCTTGTGCAGGGTGAGAAAGTGGGGTTTACTTCCATTTTCCTGCATTGCCAACACCATTTGTTAAAGAGACTATCTTTTTTCCAGCATATGTTTTTGGCTCCTTTGTCAAAAATCAGTTGACTGTAAGCATGTGGGTCTGTTTCTGAATCTTCTATTCTGCTCCATTGGTCTGTGTGTCTGTTTTTGTGCCAATACCATGCTGTTTTTATTACTGTGGCTTTGTAGTAGAGTTTGAAGTCAGGTATTGTGATACCTCCTGCATGGTTCTTGTTGATAAGAACTACTTTGGCTATCCTGGGCTTTTTGTTGTTCCAAATGAATTTAAGGACTGATTTTTCTATGTCTGTGAGGAGTGACGTTGGTAATTTCATGGGTATTGCATTGAATCTGTAGATCACTTTGAGGAGGATGGCCATTTTGATGATATTTATTCTGTGTATCCAAGAACATGGTGGAACTTTCCATCTTCTAAGGTCTTCATCGATTTCTTTTTTCAGCTTTTTGTAATTTTCCTTATAGAGGTCTTTTACCTCTTTGTTTAGGTTTATCCCTAAGTATTTTATTTTTCAGGGTGCTATTGTGAGTGGAATTGTTTTCTGGTTTTCTTTTTCAGTGGTTTTGTGGTTGGCATACAGGAAACCTTCTGATTTTTTAAGATTGATTTTGTATCCAGACACTTTGCTGAATTTATTGATCAGTTCTATAAGTTTTTTGGCTGACTTTGTTGGTTCTTCTAAGTATTGTATCATGTCATCTGCAAAAAGGGATAGTTTTAGTTCTTCTTTTCCTATTTTTACCCCTTTGATTTCCTTCTCTTGCCTTATTGCTCTGGCTAGGGTCTCAACTACTATATTGAACAGAAGAGATGATAATGGACATTCTTCTCTTGTTTCTTTTTTTAGTGGGAACTCTTGCAGTTTTTCTCCATTTAATATGATATTGGCTGTAGGCCTATTGTATATTGCCTCTATGATTTTGAGGTAAGTTCTTTCTATCCCAATTCTTTGCAGTGCTTTTAGCATGAATGGGTGTTGGATCTTGTCAAATGCTTTTTCAGGATCAATTGAAATGATTATGTGACTTTTGTCTTTGATTCTGTTTATGTGGTGAATTACATGGATTGTTTTTCATATGTTGAACAAACCTTGCATCCCTGGAATGAACCCAACTTGGTCATGGTGTATAATTTTCTTGATGTGGTTTTGAATGCGCATTGCTAGTATTTTGTTTAGCAATTTTGCATCTAAGTTTATCAGTGATATAGGCCTATAGTTTTCTTTTCTTGAGCTGTCTTTATTTGGCTTTGGTATTAATGTGATGTTGGCTTCATAGAATGTGTTTGGGAGGGTCTCTTTTCTTTCTATTTCCTGGAATAGTTTGAGGAGTATTTGAATTAGCTCTTCTATAAATGTTTTATAAAATTCACTTGGAAAACCATCTGGCCCTGGGCTTTTGTTTGATGGCAAAGTCTTTATTGCTGTTTCTATTTCTTTGATTGTTATTGGTCGATTTAAGTTTTCTATATCTTCTTGACTCAGTTTATGAAGGTTATATGTATCTAGAAATTTGTCAGTTTCTTCTAGATTTTCCATTTTGTTGGAGTACAGTTTTTCAAAATAGTTTCTGGTGATCCTCTGTATTTCCACACTGTCAGTGGTAATATCACCTTTTTCATCTCTTATTTTGGTAATTTGGGTTGATTCTCTTTCTTTTGGTTAGGTTTGCCAATTGTTTATCTATCTTGTTTATTTTTTCAAGAAACCAGCTTTTGGTTTTGTTGAATTTCTGTATTATTTTTTATTCTCTAGTTCATTAATTTCTGCTCTGATTTTCATAATTTCCTGTCTTCTACTGGCTTTGGAATTAGACTGTTCTTGTTTTTCAAGGGCTTTGAGCTGTGTCATTAGGTTATTTATTTGGCAGTTTTCCGTTCTTCTTATATGGGCACTCAGTGCTATAAATTTTCTTCTTAGTACTACCTTCAAGGCATCCCAGAGGTTTTGATATGTTGTGTCTCTGTTTTCATTGGTTTCTAGGAATTTTTAAATTTCTCCCTTTACTTCTTCTATGACCCATTCCTCATTCAGCAGTGTCGTGTTCAGTCTTCATGTGTTTACATGGTTACTCAGGTCTTCTTAGAGTTGATTTCTAGTTTCACTGAATTGTGGTCTGAAAAGATGCAGGGAATTATGTTTATATATATATCAATATATATATATATATATATATCAATCTATCTATCTATCTATATCTATATATATATCTCTCTCTCTCTCTCTCTCTCTCTCTCTATATATATATATATATATATATATATATATATATATATATATATAATTTGCCAATGCTCTCTTTGTGGCCCAGAATGTGGTCTATTTTGGAGAAGGTTCCGTGGGCTGCTGAGAAAAATGTGAATTCAGTTGTACTTGGGTAAAATATTCTGTATGTGTCTAACAGGTCCATTTGGTTTATGGTATTATTTAGGCCTGAAGCATCTTTATTGATCTTTTTTTAGAAGATCGGTCTAGTGATGTGAGAGAGTATTGAAGACTCCTAGTATTCATGTATTGGGATCTATGTGTGACTTTATATCATGCAGAGTTTGTTTTATGAAAGATGCTGCACCTATGTTTGGGGCATAGATGTTGATAATTGTTATTTCCTCTTGTTGGATTGTTCCTTTTACTAGGACAAAATGACCTGCTTTGTCTCTTTTGATGAGTTTAGGCTTGAAATCTAATTTACCTGATATCATAGTTGCTACTCCTGCTTATTTTCGAGTTCCATTGGCATGGATTACCTTACTCCAGCCCTACACCCTTAGTTTGTGGGAATCTTTGCTTATAAGGTGTGTTTCTTGCAGGCAGCATATAGATGGATTCTGGGTTTTAATCCATTTTGCCACCTTGTGTCTTTTTATTGGGGAGTTGAGACCATTTATATTCAGTGTGATTATTGAGACATGATTTTTAATTACTAACATTTTGAGTTTTGAGTTCTGCTTGCAGTAGTGTTTGTTCTTCTTTGCTTAGTGGTTTGCCTCCTGTAAATTATTGTTTCTCTGGTTCTGATGTTTACTTGTTAGTTCTTCTTTGTAGTTAATCTGTTTGAGTATTTTCTCTAGTGCTGATTTGGAAGACATAAATGCTTTTGGTTTCTGTTTGTTATGGAAGGTTTTTATATCCCCGTCAATTTTGAGAGGGAGTTTTGCTGGGTAGAAGAATCTTGGCTGCAAGTTATTTTCTTTCAGATTTGGAATATGTTACTCCAGCCCCTCCTGGCTTTCATGAGTTGTTTTGGGAGGTCTGGAGTGATTCTAATTGGTTTGACTCTAAATGTTACTTGGCCTTTTACTTTTGTTGCCTTTAGAATGCTTTCCTTAGCCTCTACATTGGTCACCTTGATTATTATGTGTCGTGGTGAACCTCTTCTTTGGTCTTGTCTAAAGGGGGTTCTATATGTTTCCTGCACCTGTGTGTCTACTTCTCTTTCTATGTTTGGAAAATTCTCTGATATTACTTCTTTGAAAAGGTTGTTTATTCCATTAGTTTAAACTTCTAATCCCTCTTGTATGCCTATTATTCTTAGGTTAGCTCTTTTAAATTTGCCCCAGATCTCTTCGATGTCCAATTCCTACTGTCGAATTTTTTTTTTCTAGATTATGTACAATGGATTCATTTTTGGAATGATCATCATCTAGGAGTGATATTCTATTTTACATGTGTCTAATCTACTGTTTATAGTTTGTATTGATGCCTTCCCTTCTATTATTGCATGTTTCACATCCTTCACTTCCCTCAAGGCTTCTCTATGATTCCTGCTCAGGGTGTCGGATTCTTTGTTTATTTGTTCCTTTATTTCTTTCCATCTCTCTCTGAATTCTTTCTGGCAGTTTTTTTTTTTTATCATTTCTACTATTAAAGATATGAATTGTTCTTCAGGTAATCTCTGCCATTTAGTGTTTTTGAGTTCTGTTATTGTGGGATTGTGTTGATTCATTATTTCTTTGCTATTTTTCCTTCCCATGGTTTCCCTGTTCTTAAATTTATATCTTTGCTGTTCTTGCAAGCTTTCTCTGAATTTATAGGTTTCTTATTTTTATTTTCTCTCTGTGAATGGTATCTTGTACTGAGTTGCAATTACTCTGGGACTTCTTCTGCCCACTCTACTGGTGCCTTTGGTAGGTTTCAAGTGTTGACTTCTAGGGTCTAGCAAAAGCTAACAAAGCAACCAGTCCTCTGAACAAACATAGATAAATTAAGCAATGCAAAGTGAAAACAGAGTAAAAACAAAACAAAACAAAAAACCCAGAAAACAAGAAAGAACATAAAAAACGCTGCAAGTTTGTAAGAACAGACCTGATTTGTCCTCTGCAGATCTTTTGTATAGATCCCTGCTGCTGTGGGTGGCTGGCAAAATGGCGGCTGCTACTGCCATGCATGCACCAGCTCCTTTTTTCTCCCTAGTCTGCTTTCTGGGTTCTGATCAGCTGCTTTTGTTACTTTGTTCACTTCTGCTGTTTTGCTTTTCTTTCCTTCTTTCAAGAAGCTGCTTTTGCAGCAGTTTTGATTCAAACTCTGCAGTCCAGTTGATTGCTGCTCTGGCTGTGGAGGGAGAGGTGAGCTGAGGTGGCCTTGTACTGGCTTAAGCTGGTCGTACCATGCGTTCCAGTCACTATCAAAGGTGCCATGACATGCCGCCTGGTTAGGATGTGGAGTTCAGGAGTCGCTTACTCCACCTCTGGTCCTTGGGAATGCAGAAGGTCGTTATATATTTCTTTATTATTAGACCCCACGCCAGGGGCTGGCTCAATGGTGGCTGCCACTCTGTGGTGTAGCACTGCTGCCGCGCAGACGAGCTTCTTTGCTTTCCCTGGTCGGCTTTCTGGATTCTGTTCAGCTGTACTTGTTTTTGTAGTGTTGTTCACTTTTTGTTGCTTTTTTTCTTCTGTCAAGAAGCTGCTTTTATGGCAGATTTGAATCGAGCTTACAGTGCCTGATGAGAGGTGTCTTACTCTGATGTCATCTTCCCAGAAGTCCAACTTTGTATATTTATATTTACATTTAATTCAAAATATTTAAATTTTTTCCTTGTAATTCACTCTTTAGCTTATTGTTATTTAGAAGTATGTTATTTAATTTCTAAATATTTTGGGTTTATGTATACATTTTATTGTTTTAAAATTTAATTGCAATATGGTCCGAGAACATACATGGTGTTATGTTTAGATATAGAGTGCACCCTAAAGAGCTCATGTATTAATGTTTAGAGTTGATACAATTAAGTCACAAGGGTTGTAATCTAATCAGTGGATAAATCCATTGTAATGAATTTACTACTAGGTGATAACCTGGGCAGGTTGGGTGGGGCTGGAGAAGTGGGTCCCTCGGGTTGTGGCTTTAGGGACTGTGCTTATGTCTCGTAATTCCCTTGCATTCTGGTTCTGTTGCTTCTAGCCTCCATGATGTGTAATCAGAGCCCTTCCTTGCTCTCTCCCTCCCACTGCCATGCCCTGAGATCTGTAGACCCCAGTCTCACATGGACTGAATCCCACATCTCCCAAAATTGTGAGCAAATAAAACTTCCTTTTTCTAGAGATGGGTGTGGTGGCACATGCTTGTAATCCCAGCATTTGGGAGGCTGAGACTGGAAGATCCAGGTTTGTGGCCAGCCTCAGCTGCTTAGAGAGGCCCTCTGCAACTTAGTGAGATCCTGTCTCAAAATAAAAGATAAAAAAATAGGGCTGAGGCTGTAGTTCAGAGGTAGGATACCCCCAGGTTCCATCCCTAGTACTTCAAGAACAAACAAACAAAAACACGTCCTTTTTCTAAGTTGCATGATCAGTTGTTTTGGATTATAATGTGGGAATATTGACTGAGATACATGGTACTATATAAATTCTTTTAAATGTATTGATATATGTTTTGTGTCATATATCTTGTGTTAAGCACAGCAGTGTGCAGTGATGCTCAGGTAAGCAAGCCAGCTGTTTGTGAAAAGAAGCCCTGACTTGTAGCATTTGCCAGTTTTTATGGTGTAAATACTTGCATCTTAGCCAAAATTAGGATGATGTTACTGAATGCAATGTTGGAAAGAAATATAATCAATTTTACCATCTGGTGCAAGAATATGGTATATTTGTTGAGTATTGTAGGTATACTGGAAAATTATATGCACTTTCTTGTTGTTAGGTAGGTAGACTGTCCATAAAATTCTGTTTGGTTAAGTTACTCAATAGTGTTGTTTGAGTCTTATGTATTCTTGTATATTTTATGTCTACTTGTTAAAATGACAACTTGGAGAGTAGTATTAGTCTGCAAAATAATTTTGGATTATTTATTTCTCCTTTCAGTTCTGACATATTTTTTTGTTTGTGTATTTTGAAGCTCTATTATTGGTCACATAAACATTTAAAATAATTTTGTCTTCTTGATAAATTGACCCCGTTTCATTATATAATATTCCTTTTTAAAAAGTCTATACTCAATATGAATATAGACAGTAGAACATTTTATAGTGTTTCCGCAGAATATTTTATTCTGTGTTTACTGTTAGCCTATCTACGCTTTTATATTTAAAGTGTATATGTTGTAAAACTGCATATAGTTGGGTCTTCCATTTTTAAAAAATCTAATCTGTCCATCTTGGACATTTGAATTGGAATGTTTAGGCAATTTATATTTAATATAATTATTGGTAAGTTGTGTTCAAATAAACTGTCATGTTATTCATTTTCCATTGTTCCCATTGCCTTTTCTTCCACTTTTTTATTGCCTTATTTTATACTAATTCAGTTCAGTATATTTTAGAGTTCCATTCTATGCTCTTTATAAGCTTATTAGCTATACCTTTTTGTTTTATACTTTCAGCAATTGCTGTAGAGTTTATAATATATATTATTAACTTATCTCAGTCTACTTTCCACTAATATTGTGCCACTTTTTGTGTTATATAAGACTCTTACTACAATATAAGTACTTTTGCCTCTTCTGTCCTTTGTGCTGTTATTGCCACATATTTTACTTATACATATATATTATAAAGCTCACAAAACACTGTCATTTTTATATTAGTCAAATACCTTTTAAAGAAAATGAAAAATTAGAAAACAAAGTTTTTTTAAAAATCCATCCACATATTTAGCATTTGTGGTACCATTCATTCATTTGTATAGATTTAATTTCTACCTGATATTTTCTTTCAGTTTGAAGAGCTTTATTTCATAATTCATGTAATGCAAGTCTTCTAGTAATAATGAATCCCCTCAGCTTTTATTTGTCTGAAAATTCTTTATTTTTCCTTTGCTTTTGAAGGATGTGTTCACTGGATATAGAATTCTAGATCGACAGTCTTTCCCCCCTCATATCTATACATTCAATATCCCATTGTCTCCTGGCTTGCATAGTTTTAGATGAGTAGTCTTTACTATATTTTTAGTTATGTTTCCTGTGTGTGATGAGTATTTATTCTTTGACTGCTCTTAAGATTTTTCTCTTTACAATTGGCTTTCATAAATTTGATTAAGAAATGCCATGAGTTTTTGTATTAATCCTGCCTTTAGATATGTTAAATATTTGAATATGTCAACTTATATTTTTAATAAAATTTTTAAAATTTCAACGATTACTTTTTTAAATGATTCTTATGCTTTCTTCCTTTTCTTTAGGGATTTGAAATTACACAATACAGTTGTGCTATGATGACATAATAAATATATATTTTGGTTTGTCTATGGTTCACAGCCCACAGCTTCTAAAACCCTTATAATTTCCTAAGTGACTAAACAAATAGAAGTGTCATTTGTTAAAAATTTGCACTTCTGTCCTCAGTTCCTAAAACAGCTCCCAAGTGATAAAAGTGAAAGACACATCTTTTAGATTCATAATCAGTACTCTTTAACCACAGTTGAGTTTATATTGATAAGGTGAAGTTTTTGGAAAGCCTTTAGATAACAATAAGATATGGAGCTAATTGCCAGGGGAACCATGTGGTTAGGGGGTTGGAGATTTCAACCTCACCCTGGACCTCTAGGGAGGAGAAAAGGACTGCACATTGACTTGTTCATCAATGGCCAATGATTATACTACCATGATTGATACAATCAATTATGCCTACATAATGAATCATATATAAAACCCCCAAAGGAGAACAAGAACACATCCAAAGGTTGGGAGGGTGACGTACCCCAACTCCAAGGGACAGAACCCCTATGCTTAGGACCCTTTCTAGCCTCATTCCATACACCTCTGCAGCTGACTAGTAATTTTTATCCTTTAAGATATCCTTTGAATGAATTGGGTAAATGTAGCCAGGTATGGTGGTGCATACCTGTAATCCCAGTACTTGGGAGGCTGAGACAGGAGGATCACAGGTTCCAGGCCAGTCTCAGCAACTTAGCAAGACTCTCAGAAACCTAGTGAGACCCTGTTTCAAAACAAACACATACACAAACAAAATAGCTGGGGGTGTAGATCATAGGTAGAACATACCTGGGTTCAATCCCCAGTATCAAAATGAAAAAAGAAAGAAAGAAAAAAAGAAAGAGGTAAATGTAAGTGAAATGTTTCCCTGGGCTCTGTGAGCCATTGTAGAAAATTAATTGAGCCCAAAGAAGAGGTGATGGGAACCTCCCCCCCCTCCCCGCTGCCCTCATGTGTAACTGAGTGGTCTTTAGCTCAGGTCATAGCCTGGACCTTGTAACTGGCATCTGAAGTGATGGGCAGTCTTATGTGACTGAGTTCTTCACTTGTAGAATCTGATGCTTTCTCTCCAGGTAGATGTATCAGAAGTGAATTGAATCATAAGACATTTAGCTGGTATCCACTGGAGGATGGGATGTTGGTGGAGAGAATTCTTCATTTACCTCTGACACAAGTGTTCTATGTTGTGTGTAGTGTGAGGAGTGGAACATTTAATATTGTCCTATGTGTCACTGAGGCTCTGTTTAATTTATTAGCTTGTAAAGAAATCATTTTACTTCTACTTGGATAGTCTCTCTTGCCTTCTATTCGATTTTACTTATGATTTCTTTCTACAATGCCTAATCTGCTCTTAAGCCTGTCTGGTTTTTATTTTAGGTATTATAAGTGTTGGCTGTAGATTCTGCAGTATTTTTTTTCAATCTTTTCTCTCTTCAGTACATATAATTTTTTTCTTAAACTTTAAGGATACTTATAATAATTTTTTTTCTCATACTGGGGATTGAACCCAGGGGTGTTCTAACTCTGAAATATACTTTCAGCCCTATTTCATCTTTTATTTTGAAACAAGCTCTCACTAGGTTTCTGAAGACCTCACTAAGTTGCTGAAGCTGGCTTTGAACCTGCAATACTCTTGTCTCAGCCTCCCAAATACTGAGATTACAGGTGTGTACCACCATGCCTCACATAATAGCTGCTGTGAAGTACTTTTATCCTAGTATTATCACTTCTGTGATTTGGGGATTTTATTCTACAGATTTATTTTATTGAAATGAATTGGGTTACATTTTTTATTTTTTGCATGTTTGTTTGTTTTTAATTAGATACTGTACATTGTGTGTTTGGAGCCATTGAGTGTCCGATGGATTTTGTTTTATGTCATGAAATATGTTGTGTTCTGGCACCCAATTAGTTTTCATTCAGATCACTTTGCAGTTTTAAACGTGTTTGAAATTCTTCAGGGTCTAGAGTGGCTTTTCCTCTCACCACAGCTTAATTCTACCACCAAGGTGTGCCCTTTGTGGGGTCTTTCCTAAGTACCTTCAGGATTCAGCTAGATCTCTCCATTCTTTCTGCTAAAACTCAAATGTCTCTCAATACTGATGAATTTCAGTATTTGTTCAAGTCACAGTTCCCCAGTAGTTGCTCTATCTCTGAGAATTATTCTTTGTTTGGCTTGATGGAGTGCCTCCCTATACACATACAGCTTTATGTTCAAAGACTCTGGAAATCTCTCTTTCTTCTCATAGCATCTTCCTCTTCAGTCATCTGCACCCAAAATTCCAGCAGTCTCAGCCCTCCCAAACTCTATCTCTGTCTTCTCAGCTCACACGCACTGACTTTATGAACTACTTGAATCCTCATGAACTGTTGCTAAATCCGACTTCAGGCAGAAATCTGTGGAATCACAGAGCTCACACCCTTTGTTTCCCTTTTCTCAGAGACTAAAGTACTAGGGTTCCTACTGTGCAATGTATGAAAATAGCAGTTTTATGTATATTTCATACATTTTTTCAAATTGTTTTGATAGTGTGACAGGCAGAATATGGCCTCTTCAAGATGTCCAAGTCTTAATTTCTGGGTCCAGTGAATATGCTAAGTTGTATGTCAAAGGGAAATTAAAGATGCAGATGGAATAAAGGGAGCAAATGGGCTGACATTAAAAGTGGGAGATCACCTTGGATTATCCAGGCGAGTCCAAGGTAACAGAAAACACCTATAAAAGTGGAAGAGAGATGGCAATGTGGGACAGATTTGGCTTGACCTTGCTGGCTTTGAAGATGGAAGAAGGAAAACATGAGCCAAGCAAAACAGGAGCTGGAATGGGCAAAGAAATGGATTCTTCTCCAGCTTCCAGAAGGAGTGTAGCCATGCTGACACCTTTGATTTTAGCCCACTGAGACTCATTTCAGACTTCTAACCTCCAGATCTATAAGATAATGCATTTGTATTATCTAAGTGTAGCAGCAGGAGGAAGCTGAACAGGTGGGAGAGCCAATCTGGTACCAGCTCTCTATCATGGCTGGAAGGAGTCAGTCACTGGTATGCTTTCTAAAAAGACCAATTCTCAAAATCCAGTAGAGATATTCGGACTTAATTTATCAGAGTGCAGGCATTGGGATTTCAAGCAATTTTTTCAATGTTCTAATGTGCACTTGAGGTTGAAAATCACTGACCTTGTCCAACCCTCCCAATTTACAGCCAGGCCACCAAAGTGTTAGAAGCAAATGCAGGCGAGATCTCATTCTGCTGCAAAGCCTGCCAAAAATAAGGAGTACAGCAAATATATTTTCCCAGGCTGTCTCCTAGCCCCCAGGTATTTTCAGATGTGGCAAGAGATCCACAATGCATTTGAATGCAGCAGGTACAGCCCCCAAACATATTAGCTAAGGTCAGCCCATTAGCTATGCAAAACTATAGATTTCTGCATTCCCAAAATCAGTTCAATCAGGCTTATTACCACAAAAGTGCCCACATATTGACTGGGTGTGAGCCATTGATTGGTTTTGATTGAGTTGATGAGAATCTTGGTATCTAACAGACTTCAGCACACTGGAGAACCACAGGGAGTATTCCGCCAATGCTCGTATCAATTCCACCTCTGGGTTTACATCAGCAAGGGTGGTTCGCAGTATGATTTCAATCATTCCACACATTTTTAAAAAGTAGTGCTTTCACTGAGCCAGCAGGAGCCAAATGTTGCCTAGAATTTGGGTGTTCAAAAGCATTCTGAGATTTATTGACTCATGTTCAAAATTTCAGAGGTTCTAGCATCCCCTTGGTGAGATCATTTGGTGAAATCTTCCCCTCTTTTCTTCTTTTTTTTCTTTTCTTTCCTTTTTATTCATTTCTTCTTTTTTCAAATTTCACCTTAGACACGTCACACCTGAACAGGCAGAGCCTCTGCCTGTGTCACATGTGCTCATTAATAAAGAGTTGGGCTGTCCCGGGCTCCTTTCCTGCCTGGCTATTCCACAGTGCCTCTGGAACCTTACTTAGGCTCTACTGAATTTGGATCTGAGAGGGCAGCATCCAGATGCCACACTTTGAAGGATGGAGGGACACTGTCCTCACTGCCCTACCATGGCTGAAACCTCCTCCCTGGGCTGCTGTGTTCAAGTAAAGGCATCAGCTGTCCTAGTCTCCACATTCAGATAGAAGGTGTTTATGTGGACTCCTGTATGTGGCTGTGGATTCAACCTCCTTATCTGTAAATTGAGACTGCTGCTATGGTTGGAGATAGAATATCCCCCAAAGAACTCAGGAATTAATGTTCAGAGTTCATGTGATTAAATAATGAGGGCTTTAATCTCAAAAGTGGATAAATCCATTGTAATGGATTTTCTGGGTGGTGACCTAGGCAGGTGGGGTTACCTAGAGAAGATGGGTCCGAGGGGGTGTGGCCTTAGACACTGTTTTTGTCTTTGAATGCTCTTGCTTGCTGGATCTCTTGCGCTCTCCTTCTTTCTGCTTCTTGTTGCCATGCCCTGAGGTCTGCAGACTTGAGCCTCACATGGACCAAACCTGAAATCTCCAAAAACTGTGAGCAAATAAATCTTCCTTCCTCTAAGTTGTGTGGTCAGTCATTTTGCATTATAGCACTGAGAATGTTGACCGAGACAGGGGCTAAAAATATCTTCTTCAGAGGGATGTTATGAGGACTGGATGAAATTGTGTCAAACACCTGACAGAGAGGGCCCACCATTTATTAAGGAACAGATGCCTGGGAAGAAACTCCATAGACTATCAACGGGATTAGTGAAGAGCCCTAGAATATGGAATATGGGGCAGAGATTTTATTTTTAACTTTTTATTTGAAATTAAAAAGTGCAAAATATAGCACAAGGTATTCTGTATACCCTTCCCTCAGCTTTCCCTAATGTTAGCACCTTTTATAATTTGTAATTATTAAAGGCAGTAAGTTAACCTTGGGCTAAGAACAGACTTCATTCATATTTCAACAGTTTTTTCATTAATGTTCTGACATGGTTTAAGGATCCAGTCCAGGATCTCTTGCTACATTTTGTTGTCATGCTCTTTGGTTTCTCTCCAATCTGTGATGCCCCCTGAATGTGTCCTTACAGTTCATGAACCTAATACTTTAGAATGGAGCTGACATGTATTTTGTAGGATGTTCTTTAATTTGCATTTATCTGAGTTTCTTCCCACGTGATGAGGTTGAAGTTATGTATTTTGGGCAAGAATACGATGTAAGCAACCTGCCTTTCTTGGTGCATCCTATCAGGGCATGAGGTGATGTGAACATGTCTCCATTCCAGTGATGTTTACCTTGATCACTAGGTTAAGAAAGTCCACTGGATTTCTCCACTGCAGAGGACTACTGTATCTTTTTGCTCCTTCACAATTATTAAACATCTTGAGAGACATACTTCCAGACAATTTAAGTATTCTTTTTATCCTCAAACTTCCACCTGCTAATTTTAGAATAAATCATTGCATGTTGTCTGCAATAATTATTACTGTGCTATCCCATTGGTGACTTTAAAAAAATTCCCTTGTTCATTCCATATGTATTAATTGGAATTCTTCTCTGAAGTTGAGCTGCCTCTATTTATTTACTTATTCATTTATTTATTTGTAACCATGGATTTTCATTTTAATTCTGAGTTATAATTTGATGTTCATTATTTGTTTTGTTGTTCAGGTTGTCTTAACCTTGGCCTGGAGGCTGTTTCAGGTTGTTTCCTCCACCGTCCTTTCAGCATGTGGGCAGCTTTTGCTAACTTGGTCCAGGTCCAGAGCCTAGGATGCACAGTGGTGTCTGAGAGTCAGGATTTGGGGTTAAAACCCTGAGTGCTGATATGTGTGGGAGGAAGAGTGGAACCTGAGGAGAGATAGTGGTACCCAACACTCCTGCTCCACATAGAATCTGCTTCTCTAAGACCCATTCAGTTCTGAAATCTCACTGAACCAACCCTGATTTCCCTAACCCATTCTACATCTGAGGAAGTTGAGGCTGCAGGGACTTGGAGGCCATAGACTAAGTTGGGTGGGTGTTGAGTGAGGGAAGCAACCTAGGCTGGAAGCCTTGTCCCTGCTGTCCCGGGATGGCTCTACAGCTCATGTAGCTCCTTTTTCAGGATCTGGGTGACCAGGGGCCCAGAGAGGTTCATTCTACCCATAAAAGCTCAGGAAGCAGGAGACTTCTGGTGGGAAGTTTCTCTGGGAAGCTCAGGGGCTCTTGGCTCTGTTCCCTCTCCTTTCTGCCCAGCTGGAAGGGAGGGATTTTCTGTGCCAAATCCCCAGCTTCAGCTCCATGGGGGTCTCTAATCCCTTCCTGGCTCAGGAACATGGTTCAGCAGGGTCTGGTAGAGGTGCCACTGAGAGTATATTTCTGCAGATCTGGGACCAGGGCAGCCTGCAGCTCAGGCCCAACCATGCAAGGACTGGGAATGTCAGCAGCAGAGCATGGGGAACTCACTCAGGGTTCGAGCTAATGAAAACTTGTGCAAGAATCAGGGGTTATATTAGAAGATGTCGAGTGGGTAGAACACAGAAGGTGACAGGCCTGTGTGACAAGAACAGCCTGTAGCAACTTGTCCAGCATCAGAGCTCCTCCAGCTCTGACTGTCTGCACAAACACTAGGCCCTGAGCTAGACAGAGACTCAGCACACAGATGGAAATACCTCCCTCTATATCTGGAAGCACTCTTGGAAAGCAGAGATTGTGGAGTCTTCCTAGGCCTTTCTAGACCACTAGGAGTTTTCTTTCCTAATCCAGATGCTCACAACGGGGTTAGGGTTCCTATAACTCCATCACAGGCTGAAGATGCTGCAAATTGAACATGCATCTAATACATCCAACCTACCAAATGCTGCGGCTCAGCCCAGCCTGTCTTACACGTGCTTGGAACACTTACATTCTCCCATGGTGGGGCAGAATCATCTGACACAAAGCCTATTTTACACTAAAGCATTGCATGTCTCATGTAATTTATTGAATACCTGTATCCAAAAGATGCCGGCAACATAATACACTGTAGAGTAGGGATTGCTTCCCCTCCTGTGTTGCTGCCTAGGGCCTGCTGCCACCCAGCATCTTGAGAGAGGATCATTCCACATATTGTTAGCCTGGGGGAAAGATCCAAATTCAAAATTTGAAGTGCAGTCTCTCCTGAATGTACATTCCTTTATACCATTGCAAAGCTGAAAAATCACAAGTTGAACCATCCTAAGTCAGGGACCATCTGTATATATTTAATCCTTACCACCTCCTCGAGGTGGGCAGGAAAGGGGTTAGGGCTTCCATTTTACAGATGTTGCCCTGAGGCCTAATAGAGGAAGGGGATGTGGCCTTCTCTCATTGCTCAGTGACTCCAGAAGGAAGCAGGCCTTCCACTCCTGAGTTCTGGGCTTTCCTCTGACACCATCTTGCCTGTGGGACTGGTTCTCCACATCCACTCATTAGCAACCTGGGTTAACAGTGCCTGGGGCTCCATAAGTGCTTTGGCAAGTTCTCTGAGCATCACCCATAACTCTACAGCACTTCTGTGATCTTGGGGATCAGAGACAGAGTAGACTGTGCTGACACTGATCAGTGAGAAGACCGAGCAGAGCATGTGTGTGCACATGCATGCATGCACATACGTGTGTTGGGTAGGGGCATGATATGTGTCGGGGTGGTAGAGAGGCACTTGGCTGGATCCTCACCATTGTTTGGTATTGGTTTCACATCCCCCCTTCCCCCGTTCCCAACAGGACTGCGGAGGCCAAAGTGCACAGATGGCCATCTGGCTGCCACCTTAGTTGTAACTCAGTGCTCATTCGAAGAGTGCACCCTCCCTCCCTCACTTCAGTGACTCTATGGACTCTGCAAAGGAATGACAACCAGGTCAGAGGTAATGGGAGAAGGGCACAGGGCACAGGGCACAGGGCACAGAGCTGTCTGCACAAGACTTTTTACCCTGCCCCTGATCAGAAGCCCTCTTTAAGAGAAGCCATGACTGAGCTGCCCTGGTCCTAAGGCCTGGGAGGCAGGGTTAATCATAGGGATGGACGCCCTGATGCCACCCCTCCTGAGAAGATTCCATTCACATGGTACTTTCCACTGCCCCATGTATTCCATTCCCAGGATCCAGGAAGAGAGACTTCAGCTCCATCCATCCATCCATCCATCCATCCATCCATCCATCCATCCATCCATCCCACAAAACTTTTAGATGCTTATAGCATGCTAGAACTTATTCTAGACCCACTGGCCTTGATTGGTGCCCACTTCTTGCTCCAGTTTAAAATCCAACAGCTGAGAGGATGAGAACAATTCCTTCCAATCATGCTGTAGTGATCCTGTCCCCTACAGAGTTTCCAGGATGGAAGACACAGTAAGAGAGGGGAGGTGAGAGGTATTGGGGAAAGAAGAGCTGGGGGTGGTGATACTGGGCTCTGGATCCACTTCTAGCACCTATGTCCTCAGTGCCCTGATTTGGTTGCCAGATTTAGCAAAAACAAAATTTCCAGTTGAATTTTTATTTCATATACACAACGAAAACTGTTCAGTATAAGTATTTCCACAGCAATATTGGAGATGTACTAAATTATTAGTATTATGATTATTAGTTCTTTATCTGAAATTAAAATGTAAATGAGCACTCCATAGGCTACCTGGCAGTCCTATGCCCTAAACAACTGGGGTGGCATGTCCTCTCCAGGCTTCTCTGTCTCTTCTGGGCACTGCAAGGTAGGAGGAGGGCCAGTAGGAGTCGGGCCCTGCCATCTCCATGAGACAGACTCTGTCTTACACTAAGCCCCAGCCCATTGGCTCCTGAAGGGAAGGTTAGATGCCTCCAGAGTGTGGAGAGGAGTTTCAAGGTTGATGAGCCAGGTCTGCTCTCAGGGAACCCCCTCCCCACTCACCCTGATGGAACAGCTTAGCCTGAGGGAAGCATCTGCTACCATTACAGGAGAGGGCCACCAGAGGGAAGGTCCTGGGTCACCAGGTTCTCTTTCCAAAGAGGTACTTGGCACCAGCCTATTTCAATACTTCTGCTTGTCAGTGAATGCAGCCCCTGACCTCTTCAGAAGGAAGCCAGCAAGGGATAGAAGACTGCTGAGGCCACATTGTGCCCTGTGGAGAAGCCAGAAGCAGCCCTCCTGCCACCTGCCTTTGCCCTGTGGTCTTTAGGAACACACCCTTCTGGCCCTGCACAGTGTACCCTGAGCAGAGGCTTATCCTTGGGTTTTTGCTGGGGAAAGCTCAATGACATGTAGGTGGCTTTGTTCTAAAAGGCAAGTGGTACGTTTTTCTGAAGCCATTCTAGCCTGGGACATCGCTAACCACTTTGAGCGTGAACAATTCCATATGCTGGACGGGTTGATTAGTGGCACAGCAATGGGGAGGGGACAGATCATGAGCAAAGAATCCACACTAACCAAAGATCCCACGATAGAGACCCAGCTGAAAGAAATTATAAAGATGGTGTTTTCAAACACTGTCCTCCAACGGCAGAATTTTCTAGCCGTAAGCACTTACGTTACAAATTTCAGACACTAACGTATTGACAAAAACAAACAAATAAACAAAAGTTGAAATGCAGGAAACCTCCTGGGTCTGACAGAAATCTCAATGAGGTCTCTGCCTGCTTTGGTTTCGTTTTTTAAAAAAACGTGCAGCTAACAATAATATCTGACAATTCCTCCATAGTCTGGCCGCCTCTCACCTATTGTTCCTCTGGAAAAATGTCACTTCTTTAAGCATCTGCACTTTGGCGATCATTAGAAGAAAAGAGCTCAGCAGAGTTTCCTTTGTTTATTTATGTCTCTTTCGCTGAATTCTGATGAAGCACAGGCGGACGCACGGCACGGCATCTGGCTTCTTGGAAAGATGGTCGTGTGGAGAATTGGGAGCCTGGATTGGGACACAGGATGAATGCTGGGATCTCAGAGTACAGGGCGACCCTGTCTTCCTGCAGCGGGGGGCTGCAGAGACAGCTCTCAGCTTCCCCTGTGGACTCTCTCCCAGACCCTGCCCAGGGCTCCCCTTGCTCCCTCCTCAGCCCTGGGCAGGCTGTGCATGAAGCAGGGGGCCTCGCTCACACAGGGGGACTGTGGAGAGGGGAGAGGAGGGGCAGGCAGATGTCAGTCCAAAAGATGGTGGTGAGGCTGGTGCTGGCAGTATCCCAGCCCTGTCCTGCCCTAACCTAATGATGTTGTTGTTGGGTGGGGGAGGGGACAGCTGTCTCCATGGAGAGGACTTGGAAAAGAGGCTCCTTCGTGCTCAGATGACATCAATGATGTTGAAGCTGGGTAAAAGTTGGAACAGTAGCCAGTAACTGGAGCGAGTTCCAGGTCATTAGACAGGTGGCAGTGTGTGTGTGTGTGTGTGTGTGTGTGTGTGTGTGTGTGTGTGTGTGTGTAACTTATTGTGCACTTACTGAATGTGTGCCGGGGTCCTGGCCAGTCCATAGCTCCTCCCCGGGGGATATTGAAATACTTGTTCTACAGAGGGAACACCGAGGGAGAAGTGAGGTTGAGCAGACCCTGAAGGAGCAGCCAAGCAGAATGGAAGTCCTTACTCCTTCGAGGACATGCTGCTGGCCCAGCAAGCCTGAGTGCTGGAGTGATGTGGGGGAGCAGGGAGCATGATAGAAGGTGGGGCAAGGGTGTCCTGCTCAGCCTGAGAGAGAAAAGGTGGTGGCCCAGTCAGCCAGACCTGCTTGTTTTCATACAGCCACTCTGGACTCTGCCTTTCCAGGTGACCTTTTGGCCACAATCTTCCTAGTAGGCTTGACAGATAGGGTAGCCCCTGCAGAGACAGCCTGGGTGTTCCCTATTTCCAGCAGATGGGCAAGGCTGTGTCCCTTTCTCCTCCCTCCTCATTGTCCAGCTGCAGCTGATGGGTAGGAGGTTGGCTTTTGATAGAAGGCAGCACAGCATGGCTAGTGGAGAAATACAGCCTTTGGAGTCTGTTTATGTGCTGGTTTCACTCTAATTAGCTGGGAAATGTGGGGTAAGGAGCCACCCTGGAAAGTGGGATGGGTTCTTCTTACCTCTCAGCCATCTGGGGGCTCACAGCCAGCACTGGGGGCAGCACCATGGTTGTCATACTGTTCACCCAGTGTGAGAAGATCCCTGTGCCCATCCAGGATGGACTCTACTTAGAGGCACTGCCTCGGGAAGATCTGAGGCCAGGGACAGTGTCTCACTCACTCCAGACAGAGCTGGGGGTGTAGGAGCATGACATGCTCTTCTTGAGGGGCTCCTCAGGGCCCTGGAAAAGCTCTTGGGGGCAGGGACATGTTGCAGGCACCTGAAATGGCCAAAGTTGTTCTGTTGGTCCAGCTGGACACAGGCGATCCCAAGCCTTGGGGAGAAACTTACTTGTGAACTGTCCTAGTTTTGCAGCATCCTGTGACAGTGCTGGTGTCAGTGACAGGGACCTCACCATGAAGGCATGGCATGTGGCAGGCACTTCACTACATCAGTGAGACCCAGCTGCCACCTGCTCCTGTAAGAACACCCCAAGTCCACTGCCCCCACTCTACTCTGCTCAGATGCTGAAAAGCTCTTTCCTCTGTGGACCAGATCATTGATCTCTTTGTACATTTATCTTGATTTTGAGGACTCCACATGCATCAGTCCCTCAGCTTGGAGACAGGTCTCCAGTGTTTGCTGCAGACCTGGGGCCCATGGGTCCTTCCTGCCCTCAATCAGCACTCCTGCTCCTTCTTGGCACTGCAGGAGGGTCTCTGCCTGCCTCTCGCCATGCTCTGCCTGGTTTCTAATCTGAGACTCAGCACCCTGATAAAGACCTTTGATGGAAAACTTGTGCAAATGCCTGGCCACACTGGGGATTGCCCAGTCTGAATGGAAAATCACAATCAGTTTCATTTCTGTGACCCTTAGCTTCCCAATTCCCAGATGGCTGTGGATCTATTTGATTTTTTAAGTAGGGAGACACATTTATTTCCTCTTCACTTGAAATAGGAAAATTTCTAGAAGGCTCAGAGAGCTCAAGTAATTTGTGTAAGATTACATAACAACTTGGTAGTTGGGCAATTTTTGGAAAATGAGACTCTGACCTCCTGGCTTGGTTTCCTTTCCTGAGCACCTCCGTGGTGAGCAGTCTGGCCACTTAGGCCAGGGAGCATCTGTGGCTGACAGCAATAGAGCAAGACTCAGGGCTGTGACACAGAAGCAGCAGCACTGGGTCTTTGTCCACCTGATCAGTCTGCAGAGAGTATGAAGTTCCTTACCTTAGCCCTACCAGCCCCACACAGGATGTCTGAGAGGAGAAGCAGACACAATCTCCTCCCCACTGTGAGGAAGCTGCAGGAAACCAGTTGCAGGAACAATATGAATTGCTGAGTATGCTTCCAAAATGCCATTGAGGTCACCTAGAAATTCTCTTCCCCACCCAGGAAATGTGAGGCCTGGGGAGGGGCAGACACCTGCAGGTGGGTTTATTCCCTCTGCAGCCAAGTGAGGAGCGCGCATGTGAGTGAGCTCTACGTTCCTTTCATTGGTGGCCTCAACCTGTGGACATTCTGAGTTCTTTTTTTTTTTAAAGAAAACTCTTTCGAGTTCTCTCTGCATTTGCCAGAAGCTCTAGGAATAACTCTCTAGGAAACATCTTCGTCTGATACTTAGCCAGACAAAAATGGTCCAGTGTACCAGGCAGGTTGGCTTGTGGAGAGGCTCAGGGGGCAAGTGCGGTGTGGATGCAGGAGCAAGGCTGCGTGTGGCACAGGTGGTGGCCCTGGAGGTGGGGCTGACTTCCAGCACATTTGTCACCTGCTGATGATTTGACCTCAGGAAAGGGGAATCCTCTGGGCTTTGGAATCCTCATCTATAAATGGGGCTGACCAGTTAAGACTTTGTCCTGGGGGAGACGGGTATAGTGTGTCTGGTTGGAACAAAACACAGCTGGGTTTTGGATCCAGACAGGATGGGGGAAATTATCCAGATGAGAAAGGACAATGGGAGACCAGAGGGACTCATGGGGGCAGGTCCCATCATCGCCTTCTGCTGTAAATCTGCTGGATTTGCACTGTTGTGTTCTGGTATCCTTAGAAAAACACAATGATGACTTAAGTGAAGCTAGCATCTGTATGGCAAAGATTGGGAAACTGAGGCCCACAGTGTGGAGATGGCTGCCTGAGGCTGAAGAAAGGGAAGTGGTAAAGTCAGCAGGGCCTGCTTGTCTCCCGACAACCACTCTGAATTCTACCTGCCCCCAGACTCCCTCAGGAGCTGGGTACCCTGAGGGCACGTGGCCTGGCCGTGTAGAAATCCAGAGCATTTTGCATGGTGGCCTTTCTTCTGTATTTCCCTATAAAAGTGGTCAAAAGTACAGAAGTCCACTGCCCAGCTAGAGAGGGAGGAAGAAACTTACCTCTGCCACTCTCTAGGCTGTGGCATGGTGCAGGGGCTGTACTACCTGGGCGTGATCTGTCTACCTGTGAAACGGGGACATGACTCCCACCTCCTGGGCCATTGTGAGCACTGGTCAGCCATCAAACAAATACTGGGTATTGTCTAAGTGCCAGGCGCTGCCCCTGGGACTAGAGAACACTTTTGAACTACATGAGCTCTGTCTGTATGATGCTTCCTCTTTATGGGGGCAGATAGCCAAAAAATGAGCCAAAAAGGAATACCCAGGATTATTCCACATAGACATGGTGATATGAAATGTGAAAGACAATGAATGGCATGGTGTGGGTTGGGGGCTGTTTTAGGGTGAGAAGAAGGCAGGGATGGGAGTATAGCATCTCTCAGATTGTAGAAACCATAAGTACCAAGATCCTGAGCATGGTAGGAATGGGGAGCACATGCCAAGGAGTAGGAGCAGGACCTGACCTGGTCAGTGGCGGGAGCTCGACTGTGGTCAGGCTGGATCCCTTTACTAGGCCAAGCAGGAATCTGGGCAGCACAGGCTGGCATGTGCCCTCTCCCTGGGCATAGTGCTCAGCTCAAGCCTGGCAGGAAGGTGGAAGTAGGTAGCAGGGAGTGGTTGCAGGCTATGAAGTCCAGACCTATCTCTAGTGGGTGAAGAGAAGTGAGGAAGTGAGCACAATAGGGTAGAGATGGTGAAGCCAGAGAACAGGGGATGGGAATTGCCAAGATCCCCTGGAGCCTTCCCAGGCAACACAAGTATTTGGTATTTGGAGTGTGTGTGTGTGCGTGTGTGTGTGTGTGTGTGTGTGTGTGTGTGTGTGGTGTGATTACCGAGTCCCAGGAAGTAGTAATGCAGGAGCAGGAATAAGGAAACCCACAGAACAAAATCACCACCTTGGATCTACAAGTTGACAGTATGCTCTGCTGAATGCTAGTTTCCTAGTTTAACAGCCACCACTGGTTGTCTTCCTAATGCATTCCCCTCCTTTCTTCATAAGCATTTATTATACCTTTCATGGGCTTTAGGTAAGGCAGATTCCAGCCTTACCCAAAGAGTTCTTGTTCTTGATCAATATAACCTCTTATAAACCATGATCAGTCTAAACTACAAAGTTCCTCAGCTTTCTCTGTTTATAGTCCAAATAATTTTTTTTTTCATAGCACCCCTAACACTTCCCTGAGTTAGGTCCACAGCTTCTTAGCCAATTGCAAAGCAATATAAAGGAGCTAAAAAAGAAGTAACAATTTATTCTTTTTTCTAAATTTTAGAAACTCATTTTATTTTTTATTATATTTTTGGAAAGCAAATCACATTTTGATTTAATTTATTTACTTATGATTTTAAATTAACATTTTATATATTTGTGGTATACAACATGACATATATATGTATATATATACATACCCTGATATTCATGTATGTGTATATATGTATGTGTGTGTATATATACTTTGTGACATAGCTAAGTCAAGTTAATTAACATTTCCATTATCTCATATACTTATATTTCTTGAGGTGTTAATAAAATGTACTCTTAGAAAATTTCAAATACACAGTGTTGTAAATAGATCTAATTTATTCTTCAAAACTAGGGTTACTTATTAATGGAATGTGTGTACCTACTGGACACTATACAACTTCTCAAACCATGTGTTTGGACTGATGCCAGCACCCCTATTTCCAATTCCACATGGATTTTCATTCAATACTTGATTTTTATTGCCACAACCACTGGGAACATCTCAGTTATAGCTTCATCAAAACAATGGAGTGGGATCTAAAGTTGACAGTACAGGTGCATGGAGTTGGAAGCTCATGTGGTAAGCAACAGGGAGATGTCCAGTATTAACAGGGATCCCTTGAAAATCTAAACTATCTTTCAGCACCCCTGGATTTGTTGTGGTGATTGGGGACGCCACAGCCTTCCGTTTGGGAAGCACAGTCCTAATGCCATCAATCGTTGGTTTAGGCAGGAACATGTGATCAATTCTGGCCAGTGACATGTGAAGGGAAATCTTTTGGAAGATTTCTGGGAAAGGATTGCCTCACTTTCTAGAAGATATTCTGAAGGAAACCATCCACCTTCTGTTGCTAGCTGCAGTAGAGTCTGTAAAGGAGCCCGGAACTGCAGCTGCCATCTTGGGCCAGTGAGGGAAAGGACTCTGTTATAGTTAGATATAAAATGTCCCCTAAAAAGCTCACTTATTAATATTCAGGATTGATATCGTTAAGTCATGAGGGTTGTAATCCCAGCAGTGAATAAATCCATTGGAGTGGACTTGCCTGGGTGTGGCTGGAGAAGGTGGGTCCCTGGGGCTATGGTATGGGGATTTTATGTGACCTCCTCCCCTCACTCCCCCTCTCTCTTCTGGCCTTCACTTATGATGTGAGAGCAAAGCCTTGTGCCCTCCCTCTCTCTGCTTCCTGCTGCTGCCAAGCCCTGAGATCCTGGACCCTGGCCTCATGTGGACTGAACCCCAGTATCTCCCAGGAAAACTGTGAGTGAATAAATCTTCCTTCCTCTAAGTTACATGGTCGAGATTTTTATAGCTTGGTCAAGATTATAGCTGTGAAAATGCTAATGCATATGGACCCCAAGAGGCCAGACTGACGATAGTGGAGGGGAAGATGCCAGCATCGGCCTCCATGACATGGTCCGGCCGAGGAATCCTGGAAGCCCCAGTCCTGGGCTTGCTATTCTGTGAGCTGATACCATTTAACTCCTGTGGAGCTGAATTTCCTGTTGACTTGCAGGCAAAAGTGTCTTTCCTGATAATCCTAACCAGCATGTTTAGCAAACACTGTGCTTTCTATTCTCTCCACTTCGTCTCCTATCAAAGTCGCTGAGAAAACCCGCAATGCAGTTTGCCAAATTTACTTGACTGAGGCAACTTTTTTCCATAGAAGCTAATTACATCCCCCAGAACATTTGTGTGCCAAAAAACACACTTATGAAAAGAAGTCTTAGATCGCGCCTCATGGCCCCTCGGCCCCCACCCACCCCCAGAACTGCCTGTACACACAGGCCCTCACCTCAGCAGGGTGCAGAGCCCACATGTGTTTCTGTTCAGTGGGGGAGACTAAGTGAAGCCAGATGTACCTGGGCAGCCCAGAGGCAGAAGAAGCAATGATTTAATGTCCCAGCTATGCAGGGATTAGCTTGCCAGAAAGCTCCCATGGAGGGGTGGGGACCCGCCCGCCAGTCTGCTAATGGATTCAGCAGAAATGCTGCTGTGGGCTTCGTGTGACATTGCGCATGCCTGTAGTGTGCATACTCGCTCTGTCCATGACCACTGAGCCAGTGAGGGCTGTGCCATGACAGATGCGTCCATGAATGCTACGTCCATCAGTTCTCTTCCTACTTCCCATGACCACCGTGTCCACAATGGCTGTCTGCTATCCTCATGAACACTGCTCCCATGACCACTGTGCCCTCTTGGGTTTAGACCTTCTGCAGTTCCTAGGGACAGGACCCTACTATCACTGGAGTTTTCTGAGGACTCCTGTGGGGCAGTTACATGCCTGTCTTGCCCTGATTCCTGCTCCTGACCCTCCACATGTCCAGTCATGGGGTTGCTGGCCCAGGATTACAGAGCTCTGCATGCCACTTACTGTGTGATTTTGGCCATGCCTACCCACCCAGCAAGCATCCATTACCTCATTTTCCAAAAGTGCTCCCTAGGATCTTTTGGTTCCTGGGGATACACTTGAGGGATTGTTCAAGGGTAGGAGGGGCCTAGGCTGCTGCCCCTGATCCAACCAGGATGACTCTCTGTTCACCTTTTCATCCATGGGGTTCCAACATAGGATTCTGATGGAATTAAAGGCTTGGTAGCAGGAAAAAGGAGGTCTAAAACACTGGTGTTGACCAGTCATGCATTTTGCCGAGAGGACTGGGGCTTCCTCTCTCCTGATGCTCTGGAGTCCAGAGATTTGTGGGAGAATTGGATGGGCTAGGACAAGGGTGGAGGAAGCAGCTGGCAGAGTTGACTGTTTATAGTCCCTGTTTGCTTTGCCTGCTGTGACCCATGAGAAAACGCCCTGGAAACCCTCTGAGAGGCAGCAGGCAGTCATACAAAGTGCTCTTCTCAAACGCTGGGTCCCTGGCCAGGAAGTAGGAGGCAGGCTGGCAGTGAGGTGTGGGCCTAGAGGTGGCATGCATTTGATTTGCTCAGCTGCAGTTCTGAGACCAAGGCCACTATCCTGCCAGGCCAAGCACTTTCCCACAAAAGTGGGACTCTCCACTCTGCTGACCTCCTGAGTGGGGTCTTCTGGTACCCGGTAGCACAGCAGACACAGGCATATGGCCTAAGACTCTTGGGCACCCAAAATCTTTTCATTTCTTTTTCTTTTTTCTTTCTTTCTTTTTTTTATTTTTGCAGTACTGGGGATTGAACTCAGAGACCTTCTACCTCCAAGCACACCCTTAGTCCTCTTTTTTATTCTTTATTTTGAAACAGAATCTCACTAAGTTGCAGAGGGCCTCACTAAGTAGCTGAGGCTGGCTGTGAAACTGTGATCCTTCTGTCTCAGCCTTCCAAATACTGGGATTACAAGCCTGCACCAGGCTTTTTCATTTCTTTTAAAATGAGTAAAAAAAAGATAAACTTCTAGGTCGAAGAAAATCTTTCAATAAATCACTTAATATATTCATCATTGTACTAGTGCAATTATAAAATAATATTCATAAATTATAATAATCATATGTTTATGGAGGAAGGGCTTCACTCTGGAAAAGTGCCCATCACAGTTATGATGAAGTTATGATGTTTCTCTGGTAAGTAACAGTGAACTTCAGATTTGGTGTCAGCTTGGTATGCTGTACAAAGCACCACTGACTGGGTGGTGTAAACAATAGAAATGTATTGTCTCACAGCTCTGGAGGCTGGAGGTCTGAGGTCAAGGTGTTGGCAGGGTTGGTTTCTTCTGAGGACTCACTCCTGAGCTTGCAGGTGTGTCTTCACATGGCCTTCCTGTGTATGTGAGTCTGTGTCCTAGTCTTGTGTGTGTGTGTGTGTGTGTGTGTGTGTGTGTGTGTATGTGTGTGTGTGTGTGTTACTAGGGATTGAACCCAGAGGCATTCTACCTCCAAGCTACACTCCTAGCCCTTTATATATTTTTGTTTTGAAACATGGTCTTACTAAGTTATTGAGGGTCTAAGTTTCTGAGGTTGGTCTAGAACCTACGATCCTCCTGTCTCAGCCTCCCACATACTAGAATTACAGGCGTGTGCCACCATACCTGGCCCTAATCTTCTCTTCTTATAATGATAATAGTACAGAATTATGTCCTACCTCAATGGCCTCATTTTAATTTAATAACCTCTTTAAAGACCTCATCTCCAAATACAGTTCTATTTTCAGGTCCTAGGGGCTAGAACTTCAGTATAAGAATTTGGAAGTCGTAGCTCAGCCCTTAACAGATCATAGATCTCACTCAAGTTCATATCCTTACTTTGAAACTGCCTTTTTCTTTCTCCTCTTCCCTTCCTTTCCTTTTCTTTCTTCTCCCTTCCTTCTTCCCTTCGTCCCTTCCTCCCCTCCTCTTTATCTTAGAGTAGAAAAGGCCCTACCTAGACTCCTCCCTACTCTAAAGACTTCTGCACTGAGATGGGAACCCTCTGCAGCCCTGGCTCTCTCTGTAGGGCCCCAGGCAGATGGTCTTAGTGCTGACTCCTGGTGGGCTCAGGCTGCTAGGAGGAATACAAAGGGCAGCTTGTGCTGTGGGGTAGACTCTGGCACTACCCTCCCTTTGGATACTAGAGCTTGGTCAAACTACATTCGCGATAGACAGTGTTATAATTCAGGGGTCACTGGGTGATGGTCCTATGTATATAGTATCCAGCCCAGGTTTTGGGGAAAGCATCCCCCCAACTCCAGCCTTCTCTGCCCCATCTCAGCCATCTGCAATTATATGGGGTCCACAGTGGGGTTTCTGAATATTAAAAGGGCTCCATTTCCTTAGTGTTGAAAAAGCAGAGGATCCAAGCAGGTCCTGGTCTCCTGAATACTGGGAACTCTTGATGTTTTATAGGGTTTTGCCAGGAAAGGGGGATTAGAGACTCTGGGTGACAGTCTCCAGCCACAAGCTGGAGAGGGGGTCTGCTGCCCTTGGAAACTCTTTGCAACTTCAAGTGTGAAGAGTCCTGTAACTTTTGTGAAATTTGTTTTTATTTTAGATGGAACTTCCTAAGAGTAATCTAACAATGAGGAAGAGAAGAAGGAAGAATAATGGAAAGAAGAGAAAGAAAAGAAAAGAGAAGAGGAGAAGAAAGAGGGAAAGGAGACAGAAGAAAAAGGAGAGGAGGAAATACAGGAGGAGGAAAGGGAGAAAGAGAAGAGGAGAAGAGGAAGAGAATGAGGAGGAGGAAGGGGAGGAGGCTGGGCAGTGGGGATGTGAGAAAGCAGGGCTAGGTCTGTAAGGTGGGTTCCCTTTCATTCTGCCCAGCTGCATGGGGGGCTTTTCCTTCTCTGGGGTCCTCAACAACAAAGCACAAACCTCAGGATATCTCAGCCATCTTGCTCTGGTGGATCTAGTCTAACACTTTAGTGGGTCTTAGTCTTTGCCATGGGATTCAATAGTAATTATTCTAGGACTGAAACCCATCCTGCCCCAGGCAGAACCAGTCAGTGGGGCTAGGGCCTGGTGATCCCCTCTGGGGGGGGGGGGCAGGTGGCACAGGAGGGAAGGGGAAGATGATGGGCTCTCTCAAATATCTCCCTACCTGGTCTCCCACCAGTAGGGAAGAGCTGGGCAGAGAGGCAGGAGGCAGGGGCCTGGGGCTTGGCACCATTTCCCCCGCCCAACACCATCATTTAAGCATTATTTAAGGCTTTATTGGTGCATTGTAATTATACATCATAGTGAGATTCAAAATGATACAAAGATACATGCACACAGCACTTGGTGAATTTTCTTCTGTACCCCACTCCACTCTCCCCCACAGACATGTCAGTGAGATTGGTAGCGATACCTTCGTATAGTCACACAGTGTTTGAACTGTTGCTTTCCTCGGTTCTCCTTTTTCTCCTCCCCACCGGCCTCCCCTAATCTCCTTCCACTCTTCTACTGGCCTCTCTCCTCATTTGACTGAAGTCTTTTTTGTTTTCTATTTTCTTTCTAGTTTCCACATATGAGACAAAACATATGACCCTTGACTTTATGAGACTGGCTGATCTCACTTAGCATAATAATCCATTTTCCTGAAAAATTACATAATTTTATTCTTCTTTACGGCTAAGTAGGCTAAGTAAAATTCCATTGTGTGTATATACCACATTTTCTTTATGGTCCCCATAAATCTCTCTACCCAGAGACACCAGTGCCCGCCCTGTGTAGGTTTCCATAGGGCCCTGTCCTTGGACTGCAGATGTGCTCATTGAACACACGAGCAGAGCAGGATCATACACTGCTTGTTTTTTTCTGCCCTTACACCATGCTGAGAGCAGTACTGTTGACTTCGTAGACACAGAAGCAGAGATGGAAGAGGTTAGACGGCTTTCTCCAGGTGGCAGAACTGTGAGGCAGTGCCAAGTTTAGTTGACATCAAATCTAAAGCGCTTTCTGAACACCATGTCTCTGGGGAGCCAAGGGATTGTTCTAACATTAGTCATACCCCATGGAACCAGACTCACAAACTCACTTCAGGATAGCTGAGTCAGGGGTCACAAGGAGGGCCACCCCTGAATGGTGTCTTAGGAGCCAAGGCCCAGGCCATTGTTCCTTCAGGAAAAGGAAGCAGCCAGCCCCACTGTGTGTGTGTGTGTGTGTGTGTGTGTGTGTGTGTGTGTGTGTGCTCACCTGTGCATGCATCTGTGTGTTGGGGGAAGCAGAGGAGGAGTAGCAGGGGGTGAACCCGTGGTACTTGGGCCAGACAGGATCATAAAATACCAGGCTGAGCAATTCAAGCTTTCTCCTTGAGGCAATTGGGAGTTATTGAGGGTTCTGGATGAGACATGACTTGATCTTTTAGAGAAACATTCTGGAGGCTATATGGAGAATGGGTCGGGTCAAGAGGAGTCAGGGAGTCAGTCATCTGACTTTTTGATCCTCTTTCTGACCCCAGTGAGCATCCCCAGGAAAGGGTGGCAGGAAGAGGGAGATCCAGGTCCCGCAGGCTTAGGATGGTGATGGATTCAGAAATGCTCTCTAAATCTCACCTCATGGGATAATCGAGGGTGGGGGGTAAAGCCAGAGATGTATGTGTAGTGGGACAGGAACAAGCCCACCCCTTAGAACAGAAGCGGGTGTTGATTTAACGGCAACTGTCCCTGCTGTGTCTCGTTTCTGAACTCTGCTCAGCTGTCTACATTGATAACCATTAGCTCTGTCTTTAGCAGGAGGCAAGCCCCTTGGCTGTCTAGGACTGGGCTGGCATTTCTTAAGTGTTTTCCATCTAGGATCATCGATGTCCTGGGCTCTGATCAGCAAGTCAGGCATGTACTGCACTTTCTACATTGTCCCATAGACATTTGGTGGTGGTGGTGGAGGTTACAAGTGTGCATCTGTCAGGAGCCTGGGCTGCAAAAGTCTCTACACAAGGGCCAGAATTGAGAATATAGCAGGTATGTGCAGCTGGGAGTGAAGTCAGCGAATGGGGGACCGTGGGGACAGGCACCTGTTGACATATATGGGCTGAGTGGCTTGAGGAAGGAATGAATGAGTGAAGGAGGCTGGGTTAAGGCTTAGTTTCAGCTTGTGCTTCCTGTCCTTTGTGAGTTGAGGTTGTGGCTTAGGTCCCGTGGGAAAGAGGAAACAAGATGGGTTTAGCTGTGCTTTTATTTAAAGGAGATGCCCATGAAGGTTAAAGGTCAGGGAGAAGGGAAAATCTTCCACCACCATGTGGGTCTGAACCCACTAGAGGAGAGAGAGAAGGAAAGATGAGGAAGAGCCCAAGACTTCAGCAGCTCTGAGAATGCCTGGGCCAGGCTGATGGGGGTCTCTAACCCAAAGTCACTCATTAGTTGAGTCCCACATTGGGCAGGACTGTTCTATTCTAGAATTTGAGTCATGGATAACAGTCATTTGCAGGGAGTAGCTAAGGGAACAAGGGGGCCTGACATGAGCACAGCAGGAGATCCAGAGGGTGCAGCTGGTGGCTGTCAATCAACCATGTCCCCCCAGCAGGCTTTCCGGAGGGGCTCACAGACTGGGGTGCCTTCTGACTGCAGAGCTTGGCTCTATGCACTCCACACCATGGAGCCCAGGCTTTAGAGGTTCCTGGTCACTGTGACAGAGGGAAAGAGATTCCCTGGAGGGCCTTACACTGGCCTCAAAGTCTCTAGTGCTGAAGAGATGTGTGTCAACTCCCCTGTCCTTCTCCAGAACAGGTCATGAATAGTATAAGTGGCTGATTTGATGGAATTTCAGAAAGTTAATAACAGCTGTGTAACCAGCACTGCCATCGGGAACCAGAACATGCCCAGCTTCCCTAGGTGCTGGGCCTCCTTTGCATCTAGCCTCCTTCTCTTAATATGAAGCTGTGAGATGAGTCATGGTGTTGAGTTTATTTCTACAAATGCTCTTCGACTTACAATAGAGTTGCATCCTGATAAACCCATTATAAATTTAAAATAAGTTGTAAATGTACCGAATACACTAAACCCACAGAGCATCTTAGTTTAGCACCATAGCACACTATCTTGTGATTGTGTGGTTCACTGGGAACTATGGCTTGATGCTGCTGCCCAGTAAAGCAAGAGAGTATCACACTATACACAAGGAGTCTGAGAAAAGATGAAAGTTCAAGATCTGAACCATAGCTTCTACTGAATGCATATCACTTCGGCAGCATAGTAAAGGTGAATAATTCTAAGTTTTTTTGAAACATGGCAAGTTGGGGACTGTCTGTACTTCATCCTTCTCCTTGTTGCACAGCATTCCAATAGTGTCATTGCCCTTTGTACTTTAGGCTGGCATCAGCACTCAAGGGGCTGCCCATCACCTGCGAAGCTGCTCCTTGCTGTCCCACCAACCCCTTCCTCCTGCACCATTGTGTTCACTGTCGGTCTGAGCATGATCTATCTCAGGAAGCATGGAGGATGGAGGCAGAGGCTGGAGCCCTGACCTTGATCTGCTCATATCACCCACCAGGGGTGGAGAGTGAATCAAAGGACTGGGGAAGAAAGCATTCCTGCAGAGGCCTGTACCAGCCCATCTGGACTTCTGCAGAGGGGCTGCTCAGTAACTGTGATGTGGAGAGGAGACATCACCTGGGCATCAGACCTCTGGCTCCTTGGCCACTGCAGGTGTGTGCAGGAGAGAATGAATACAGAGGAGAGATGGGGAGGGTTCTTACCTGCCAACAATAGATACCTGGCCCTCAGCATGCAGATAACTGCAGGCCCATCAGAGAAGTCAGATGGCTAGGACTTATGCCTGGACAGGATGGGAGGACACAGAGAAGAAGCCAGAAGGCAGGTGGCTGAGTGCAGCATCCACAGAACCGGGGCTTCTCCTTCATGTGTGCTTGAGCAGGCCGTGGGCTCCTGGGGCTCAGGGCCCCTTTCTTCTTCCCTGTAGCCTCTCCACACCAGCTTGGTGAAGGCCCACAGGTGCATTAATGAAGGCACATGACAGCCCTCCTGTTGGGATTTCCCATGACAGAAACTGCAGATGGATGCCAACAGTGTCCCTCCTGTATGCCCATCTGATGAGTCCATGAGCTGTCGCTGCTCAGCAGGGCCCAGGGAAGGAGGTAGAGTGGAGTCCATTAGCTCGGTGCCATTCTTTGGAGAGCATGCAAGGGGATTATTTGGCTGCTCGGCTGCCTCCTGACTTCCCGGGACCACCTTTTTGGGACTCAATCCAAGGAAGTGAGTGATACCATCATTAGGTGTAAGGAGTGGGTAATCCCCTTGCCCCGAGAGCCTCACATGTACCAAGTTCAGCCTCGAAGAGGAGCACCAGGGTGGCCAGGCCTGGAGTCCAGCTGGGATCTGCTTCATACCCAGAGTGTGGCTGTCTGTAAAACAAGTGGGAGTGCCAGGACACTCTCCTGAGGCACTCTCCAATGCTGTGTGACTAAAGGCAGACCCAGCCAGGTCCCCAGATGGCCCACCTGAACTCACCTTCATCCACCCAGTGTCACATCTCTTTCCCTGCTGTCAGGTGCTGTGGATGGGGTGTGCCTGATGACCATGACTTATTCCCCATGGAAAACAATGGTCAGGGGACATGTGACATGTTAGTGACCATTTGCTGAGCCTGAATTGAACTGACTAGTGGTGGCCCTTCTGGGGAGGTGAGGAAGGGCAGGAGAAAGGGCCCCAAGGAGAGAGAGAGGCAGAAAAGTGCGTTTTCTGAGATCAACCTAAGAACAACAGTCATTGTTTGTTAAGGACTTGTTTAAAGGGCACTAGCACAGACCTTACGGCTTCACATTACATAGCATCTCACTTAATCCTTTATACCCAGGACATGTAACCCACGGGACAAGGCCACAGACCTCAGGTGCTCAGAAGTTGGAGTCAGGTTCCGGTGCAAAGCCAGGCAGAAGATGATGGGAGAGTACTGGTGTCCCCAGTGAGTCCCCAGAACATCCCATTCTGGATAGGGGTATTTTCAATGATTCTAGTGAGGTGCTCCTGAAACTTCACTGCATTTGGTAGCTGAAAATAATGATCAAGCGCAGATGTGTAAGAAATAGAATTTTCTCAATTTTCCTGTAACAATTCAATTCCTGCTTTTGGTTCCCTTTCCACTAAGATGATGTCCTGAGGACCCTGTGCATTTATGACTTTTCCCTTTCCCTTTCTTTGGGATGCATGAGTTGGGGAGCTCATACGGGTGCTGCAGTGGGTGGGACCCCGGGGAGCTGGCTTCCACAGGCATGGCCTTCAGGGACTTGGCCTCAGATGGGATCCTGACAGGACGTGCTAGATGTTGTTCACCCGTGTGGGTTAGGCTTTGTCCACCCTAGCAGGCCTAGACAACAGAAGGGCACCTGAAAGTCACCAGGATCCCTGAAGCAGGGCCCGCCAAGCAGCTCTAGTACCACTAAAACTCTCACTAATTTTAATCTGAATTAAAGGGGAATATTGAAGACCCAAACATATACCTCGTAGATCACCAAAAGGTGATCTGCCATTGACAGGATGCAGGACCAGGGACTTCCCCTGGTGCCAGGCTCAGGGCTCCTCCCCACCGGCACAGCATCTCAGGTTGACCCCCTGTTGACCCCTTGTGGTAATGGCTTTTTTACCGATGATGACACTGAGGCTCAGAGGGGTGATGTAATTTGGTCAATGTTACCCACCGGAAAGAAAGCAGGGTCTGCTCAATCTGGCCCTGAAGTCCCTGGCTTCTCCACCACATTTCATTGCGTGGCCCACTGTATGGCGCTGTTAAAATCCACTGTCTCCTGGAGAAGCCCATTGTGTCCTTCCAGCTATGGAGAAGGAAGGGACACTTGGAGGAGGTAGGGAGTGGGCCCAAAAGGCAGAAGGTGAGCTGAGGCCTCCTTTGAGCTCCGAACACCATCTCACATCTCTCCGAGTCCTTTGGCTGCAGGGGTGAGTGAGAATCACTCTGGTTACCACGGAGGTCATGGAGGACGTGCAGGGCACATCACAGAACATCAAACATTATTTTGCCCTGCCCCCACCCAAGGACCTGCCAGGGAGAGTGGTATATGCCTCATGCCAGTCCCTCGTATGGCTCACATTCCTCCCTTTAATAGATGTTATGGGAACAAAGGTCACTGTGGTCAGAGAGCCCAGGAAATACTGAGTCAAGAGAGGCTGAGCATGTGTCATTCATGCAACAATCTCTAGCACTATAAGTATGCTGTTGTGCTTCACTGCTCTTCTGGGGAGGTGGCATACAGGGCCCTCAACTCTATTTAGCCTCAGCCCTTTCCCTCTGCAGTGGCAGGCTTCATTTGTGGTCAGCAGTGCCCTTTTGGAAAATAAGGCTTTGATGGCTGGTTAGAAAGGAACCCTGGGGAGAACGAACAGAAAAAAGATGGCAAGGGAGGGCTGGAGTTTCAGGCCTGTGGCCCATCAGGGCAGCTTCTGGCAAGAGGATGTGTATTCTGGGCTCTGTGGTGGATGGTGTGCCTTTGGAGGTGGGGACCAGATGAGAAAGGGTCTTACAGGAAAGTGAGAGCCTGTGAAAGAGGGTGGGTGCTATATTTAAGATCTGCAATGTGTCCCCCAAAGCCTGCATGTGGGAGGTTTGGTCCCCAGCCTGTGGTGCTATTGGGAGGTGGTAGAATCTTTAAAAGATGGGGCCTAGCCAGAGGTCATCAAGTCATTGGAGGTGTAACCTGCAAGGGAATAGTGAGACCCCAGCCTCTTCCTCTTCCTCTCTGTCTCTTCCCAGCTATTAAGTAAGCAGCTAACTCAGGGGCATTCTACCGCCAAGCTATACCCCCAGCCCTATTTTTAATTCTTTATTTTGAAACAGGGTCTCACTAAGTTGCGGAGTGCCTCTCTAGGTAGCTGAGGCTGGCCACAAACCTGGATCCTCTGGTCTCAGCTTCCCAAATGCTGGGATTACAAGCATGTGCCAGCACGCCTGGCTTTCTATCATGTGCTTCTGCCATTATATGCTGCCACTACTTCAAAACAATGGGGCTAATTATCACGGACCAAAATGTACAAAATTGTGAGTGAAAATAAACCTTTTCTCATTATAAGTTGATTTATCTTAGGTGTTTGTTACAGTAATGGAAAGCTGACTAGTGTAGTGGGCATTTGAAAGTGAGGGCTGTGAAGGACATGTGTCTAATATGGCTGAGGCTGCTTCACAAATGTAAGAAGGAGAATAGATGCATTGTGTCAGGGCAGGAGGCTAGATTTGTTCTATGTCTTGGGTCTGACTAGCAGTGCAGCATAATAGGATTCTACTTACAAATATCTAGCTATGTATTTTCCTGGGTGCCACTGAGTCCAGAAAGGAAGATAGATATCTGGCCAAGAAAGAACCTCTTTGCAAAACATCAGGCTCTGGGCTTCCTCTTTGCAGAGAATAATTTCCCTCCAAGTACTTCTAACAGACAGGTGAGAGGTGCTGGTCTCTTCTTTTTGATGTCCAAAGATCCCAAAGAGCCCAGAGAGAAGAGCAGTAAGTACATCTTTGAGACCCTGGAAACACTGAATGTGTGCAGTCAAGGAAGCAAAGCTGCTAATTAAATCCCATCTGGTACCTTGCCAAATGGGAGAAAGAAACTTGCGGCCCTGAGCCTCAGCGATGGGAAGGAGCGAAGTGGTAGTGGGTTATTTATAATCCACTTCTGGCACTGTCTGCCAGTGTTCTTTCAGCTGAAGGAACGTTCCCGTCCCCAAGACAGGCATCTGATCATTATAATTCTGTGTTTGAAGACAGTTTTAGCCTCCTGTAGACACATAAAATCTGCATCCTCTGTTCAGGATGGGGGACATAAAAATTCTTTAAGAGGGTCACAGACCTTCCTGGGAAGGAGTCCAGGCTGTCTCTAGGGTCAGGACCTGCCCTCACCTTGCTATCTGTCTGCTTGGCAGAATCCATTCACTCTTCAGGGACACCTGGACCCATCTCTTGCTGGGGCCCACACTGTACCATCCCTCCCGAACTATCTTAGGACATTCTGTCTATGCATTTTCCCCGCAGTTGATTGAACTCATTGGCTGTCACATGGTTTAGTTACGTCTTATACATGTAAGTGTATATTGAGTGGATTGCATTCAATGGACTATAGACAGGAAATGGATTTCTTTTCTCCCTCGATGGATGGAAATGGGTTTCTTTTCTTCCCACGTGCCTGGCTGGGTCTCTTCTCCTACTCCCCTGATGACATTGCAGTTACATCCCAGAGCCCAGGAAGGTTCATGAGTAGAAAGAACTGTCTTCGCTGATAAAAGGACACCCACGCACAAGCTCCATGCACACCCAGTTCAAGGCTTCTCCCTCCTAGTAGCTCAGGCCTGGCCATGTCCATATGTGGGTCCCTGAGGTGGCCTCAGGATTAATGCCATCTCTTCCTTTCTCTTCCTTCATGCCTACTATTGGAATCTAATTGTGTCCTCCCCAAAAAAGATGTGTTGAAGTCCCCAGCATTTTAGATTAGGGTTATATTTGGAAAGGGACTTTACAGAGGGAATCAAGTTGAAATGAAGTCCTTAGGTTGGACCCTAATCCAGTAAAGCTGGTTTTTCCATGAAGAAAGGAAATCTGGACACAGAGACTGGCATAGAGGAAAGACGGCAGAGGGAGAAGATACCCATGTGATGGGGAATGCATCTCCTAGCTGAAGAGCATCTGTGATCGTCAGCAGCCACCAGAGGCTGGAAGAGACCGGGAAGGTTCTCCCTAGAGCCATGGGAGGAGCATGCCTCTGCTGATATTGTGACTTAGGAATTCGACCTCCAGAACTGTGAGATAATGTATGCATGCTGTTTAAAGCCACCCAGTATGTCACCTATTTGTGACAGGGGCCCCAGCAAACAAAATCTGTGTGGTTTCCTATGAGATAGGCCAAATAAGGAGCTAGGAAAGGGAGGGAAATGGCCCTGTGCTTCTCTCTAGCTGGTGCTGCCCAGCTCTCCCTTGGCTTCTGAGTCTCTGACCAGCAGGGTGCCCCCTTGCTGGGTGCTTTGTGAGAGTGTGGCTGCTCTCTCAGCCTTTCCTTGCAGCCTCAGTGAGGGCCCCCACAGGCCTAGACCGGCTCACTTCTACAGCCTCCATTCCCTCTTTATCCCCAAGGTGGACCTGTGGGCTGCTACAGCTATCCCTGCCTTACCCCACTCCGGACCAACTACGGTCCTGAGCCTTGGGGCCCTGATAGGCTCAGTCTCTATCCTTAGTGGAGCACCCCTTACCCAAACCCAGGGATTTCTGATAAACTCTTCCAGAAACACCTGTGCCTGGGGTGGGTTAGGCCTCCTGCAGTGCAGAGGGCCTCTGCCTGGGGAACGAGGGGCTGCCCCCTCTCTGCAGGGACCTCGATCTCTACACGAGCCTGCAGTGCACAGGGAGCAGTGACCCAAGCATGTTATGTAAGTGTCCCCACATGCCTTCCTGTAGTACCCCTCTATTCTGCTTACAGGTGTGTGGGGGCTGCGGAGGTGCCTCACCAGTGTAGACACAACAAACCAAGAGGGAAGGATTCTAGCCACTCCCTCTTGGGATATGGAGGTATTTGTCACCCATTGTCCCCAGCTTTGGGATTTGGAAGGAAGATGCTCCTATATGTCCCTGAGCACAAGAGCCATCATCTGCTTAATGTCACCTGCAGCCACTGGGCAGGAGGATGCCCACGAAGTGGAGGGGCTCAGCACCCGGGCTCTGGAGTCATATGGGTCAAGTCCTTGCTCTGACATCACTCAACTCTGGGGCTCAGGTGAGAGGCCTGGCCTTTCCCAGCCTGTTTCCGCTGCTGGGAATGGAAGGCAATAGAGACGGTCAGCCAGGCCCAGGGACGCCCCTCCCCTGAGCCTCAGTGTTCTGGGGCTCACCACCACCCTCTGAGAATGGTGTGGAGCTGGCCCTCTGGAGAGTGCTGAGGACTTCTCCAACAAAGTGCATCATATGGGATTCAAGTCTTAAATGTCTAAGTGCCCAATAGCTTATTGCTGAATTACTCTGAATTGCTTGGAGCTATTGAGGCAAGGAACAGCAGGAAGAGACTGAAAAGATACTGGTAGCTTCTTAGGATCCCTGAGCCATCTGAGATGGTGACTAACTGGCTAGCTGATTTGAAAAGCTCAGATTGAAGTTCCTGTGGGATTTTTGTCCCCACATCCCCTTCTTACAGTACAATCCAGCCCTACTTAGGACATTTTTTTTTTTTTTTGGTGCTGGGGATTGAATATAGGGGTGTTCTACCTCTTTGCTACACCCCTTCCCTGTTGTTGTTGTTGTTGTTGTTGTTATTATTATTATTATTATTATTATTATTTTGAAACAAGGTTTAATTAAGTTGCAATACTGGTCTTGAATCAGTCATCCTCCTCTCAGCCTCCCAAGAATTGGTATTACAGGCATGTTCCACTGCTCCTGTTCCCAACTAAAACTTTTTTTTTTTTTTTTTTTCCGGTATTGGGGATTGAACTCAGGGGCATTCTACCTCTGAGCTATATCCCCAGCCCTATTTTTTATTCTTTATTTTGAAACAGAGTCTCACTAAGTTGCGGAGTGCCTCACTAGGCAGCTGAGGCTGGCTGCGAACCTGGATCCTCCGGTCTCAGCCTCCCAAATGCTGGGATTACAAGCATGCGCCACCATGCCTGCTAACTAAAACTTTTTAAATTAAATGTCTTGTACATTTAGCAATGTGCTGTAGTGCAGTATCAGTGGTTCTTAAAGTTGAATAATATATGCATTTTAAAGGGAAAAATTATTGCAGACCCCTAGTGTTGACTAAAATTATTTTGATTGTATTGTTATTTAAATACATACAAACATAAAAGTAAGTATAAATTCCTTATGCTTTTAGCTCTTACGCAGCTATAAAACCAAAACACAATTACAAATTAAATGCAAACAAAACTATGAAACCATTAAAATTCAAATTAATGGCATTAATTTAATGTGACAGATGATGTTTTGCTGAAAGTGAAATAACCAATGTTAGGCTTAATAATAGAAGGATGTATTCCCATTTAAAGATCCCCTTGTTATCGGCTGGATTGTCTTGGTGATTGAGCATGCTGTGCTGTCTTAGAGTTATTATCAATATTATTATATTTTTCATGAATTATTACGGACAAGCTTTTTAACCACAGACCTAGGATTTGATGGGCCTATCAGTTTAATAGGGCACCCTAAAACATAGTAACTTAAAAATACAGAAATACATACTCTTGGCAAGATGTTTTCCAGCTATGTCCTCTCATCTCTAGTAATGTCTTGGAAGTCTTTGCAAATCAGAGTGCTGTTCACTCAGGCACTTGCTTGCAATGAGGTAGCTTGGATCCTGCCAGCTTCGACCTAGAGTTAGCTTATGTGTGGCCTGTCTGGGTCCCTGTATTTGATAACTCAATCCTCCCTCTGCTTATCTCTATTTGAACAATCACTAAATCTTTGTTTGTACAGCAGCCCATGAAGTGATTTGGGCTTTGTTTTGCAAAATGTAATAACAAGCCCCAAATGCAAATGGAAGCTCTGTATTACTTGGACATTACTTGGGGATAACACAGGGCCTCACTAATGTGTTTTTGATTTTCAAAAAATGAAAATAACAAAATTCTAAAAAGAGTCTCATGTCACTGAGGGACTCCTGAGGGTCCATCTGTGGATCCCACTTTGAAATCCAGGAATCCAGGAATCCAGGACTGGAGTGTGGATTCTATGCCCTTCTTTGATACAAGGACTCTGTGGTCAACTCTCTCTCTTGCCTTCCCCTGCTCCCTATCACTGATGTTTCGAGTTTCTGTCATTATTGCCCTGATTTCACAGTCCCTGTGACTGTCCTAGCTGGAAAGGTGTGCAGCTTGTGGGTGAGGAGACAAGGCTTTAAGGCAAGGCTGTGTGATGCTGCAAGTGCCACATAACAGTGATCCCCAGGCTGCCCCCAGAGTACCTCAGTCCCCTACAGGACAGAGGCTTTCTGACCTGCACCTCCTCTTGCCGTCTCCCTCCCAACACCCCCCCCCCCCCCGCCTCAGCACACTGTTCCAGAGCAGGGCCCTGGAGACAGTGGGGATACAGCCTGGATTCACCCCCATCACACACATACTATGACACATAGCCCATTGCTCAGCTCTGGAGCAACACCCCCACCTCAAGTGACAAGGGATGCTTTCCCTGGTAACTAGAAGGCATAGGTCCTGATGGCTGAATGTT